>JABKBF020000019.1:0-273972 GCA_014182405.2 Eucalyptus sideroxylon | reverse complement strand
TGTTCTTGTTTCGGCGGGCCTTGGCTGCTGTGGTGTGCAAAATGATGGGACGGATTGATCGAATGGTTTTGGAAGCCATGATTCTCATCGGATTTCCGACACTCGTGTTTTTTAGGCCAAAAAATGGCCGGAAGGGAATTTTCTATGGAAAAATAGGGAATTTTCTCTTTGGAGCCTTCGTGTTCTTGTTTCGGCGGGCCTTGAGGCTGCTTGTGGTGTGCAAATGATGGGACGGATTGATCGAATGGTTTTGGAAGCCATGATTCTCATCGGATTTCCGACACTCGTCTTTTTAGGCCAAAAAATGGCCGGAAAGGAATTTTCTATGGAAAAATAGGGAATTTTCTCTTTGGAGCCTTCGTGTTCTTGTTTCAGCGGGCCTTCAGGCTGCTTTGGTGTGCAAAATGATGGGACGGATTGATCGAATGGTTTTGGAAGCCATGATTCTCATCGGATTTCCGACACTCGTCTTTTTAGGCCAAAAAATGGCCGGAAAGGGAATTTTCTATGGAAAAATAGGGAATTTTCTCTTGTGGAGCCTTCGTGTTCTTGTTTCAGCGGGCCTTCGAGGCTGCTTTGGTGTGCAAAATGATGGGACGGATTGATCGAATGGTTTTGGAAGCCATGATTCTCATCGGATTTCCGACACTCGTGTTTTTTAGGCCAAAAAATGGCCGGAAAGGGAATTTTCTATGGAAAAATAGGGAATTTTCTCTGTGGAGCCTTCGTGTTCTTGTTTCAGCGGGCCTTCAGGCTGCTTTGGTGTGCAAAATGATGGGACGGATTGATCGAATGGTTTTGGAAGCCATGATTCTCATCGGATTTCCGACACTCGTGTTTTTAGGCCAAAAAATGGCCGGAAAGGGAATTTTCTATGGAAAAATAGGGAATTTTCTCTTTGGAGCCTTCGTGTTCTTGTTTCGGCGGGCCTTCGGAGCTGCTGTGGTGTGCAAAATGATGGGACGGATTGATCGAATGGTTTTGGAAGCCATGATTCTCATCGGATTTCCGACACTCGTCTTTTTAGGCCAAAAAATGGCCGGAAAGGGAATTTTCTATGGAAAAATAGGGAATTTTCTCTTTGGAGCCTTCGTGTTCTTGTTTCAGCGGGCCTTCGGGCTGCTTGTGGTGTGCAAAATGATGGGACGGATTGATCGAATGGTTTTGGAAGCCATGATTCTCATCGGATTTCCGACACTCGTCTTTTTAGGCCAAAAAATGGCCGGAAAGGGAATTTTCTATGGAAAAATAGGGAATTTTCTCTTTGGAGCCTTCGTGTTCTTGTTTTGCGGGCCTTCGGGCTGCTTGTGGTGTGCAAAATGATGGGACGGATTGATCGAATGGTTTTGGAAGCCATGATTCTCATCGGATTTCCGACACTCGTCTTTTAGGCCAAAAAATGGCCGGAAGGGAATTTTCTATGGAAAAATAGGGAATTTTCTCTTGGAGCCTTCGTGTTCTTGTTTCAGCGGGCCTTGAGGCTGCTTTGGTGTGCAAAATGATGGGACGGATTGATCGAATGGTTTTGGAAGCCATGATTCTCATCGGATTTCCGACACTCGTCTTTTTAGGCCAAAAAATGGCCGGAAAGGGAATTTTCTATGGAAAAATAGGGAATTTTCTCTTTGGAGCCTTCGTGTTCTTGTTTCAGCGGGCCTTGAGGCTGCTTTGGTGTGCAAAATGATGGGACGGATTGATCGAATGGTTTTGGAAGCCATGATTCTCATCGGATTTCCGACACTCGTCTTTTTAGGCCAAAAAATGGCCGGAAAGGGAATTTTCTATGGAAAAATAGGGAATTTTCTCTTTGGAGCCTTCGTGTTCTTGTTTCAGCGGGCCTTGAGGCTGCTTGTGGTGTGCAAAATGATGGGACGGATTGATCGAATGGTTTTGGAAGCCATGATTCTCATCGGATTTCCGACACTCGTCTTTTTAGGCCAAAAAATGGCCGGAAAGGGAATTTTCTATGGAAAAATAGGGAATTTTCTGTGTGGAGCCTTCGTGTTCTTGTTTTAGCGGGCCTTCAGGCTGCTGTGGTGTGCAAAATGATGGGACGGATTGATCGAATGGTTTTGGAAGCCATGATTCTCATCGGATTTCCGACACTCGTGTTTTTTAGGCCAAAAAATGGCCGGAAAGGGAATTTTCTATGGAAAAATAGGGAATTTTCTCTTTGGAGCCTTCGTGTTCTTGTTTCAGCGGGCCTTGGGCTGCTTTGGTGTGCAAAATGATGGGACGGATTGATCGAATGGTTTTGGAAGCCATGATTCTCATCGGATTTCCGACACTCGTCTTTTTATGCCAAAAAATGGCCGGAAAGGGAATTTTCTATGGAAAAATAGGGAATTTTTCTCTTTGGAGCCTTCGTGTTCTTGTTTCAGCGGGCCTTGGCTGCTTTGGTGTGCAAAATGATGGGACGGATTGATCGAATGGTTTTGGAAGCCATGATTCTCATCGGATTTCCGACACTCGTCTTTTTAGGCAAAAAATGGCCGGAAAGGGAATTTTCTATGGAAAAATAGGGAATTTTCTCTTTGGAGCCTTCGTGTTCTTGTTTCAGCGGGCCTTCGGGCTGCTTTGGTGTGCAAAATGATGGGACGGATTGATCGAATGGTTTTGGAAGCCATGATTCTCATCGGATTTCCGACACTCGTCTTTTTTAGGCCAAAAAATGGCCGGAAAGGGAATTTTCTATGGAAAAACAGGGAATTTTCTCTTTGGAGCCTTCGTGTTCTTGTTTCAGCGGGCCTTCAGGCTGCTGTGGTGTGCAAAATGATGGGACGGATTGATCGAATGGTTTTGGAAGCCATGATTCTCATCGGATTTCCGACACTCGTCTTTTTAGGCCAAAAAATGGCCGGAAAGGGAATTTTCTATGGAAAAATAGGGAATTTTCTCTTTGGAGCCTTCGTGTTCTTGTTTCGGCGGGCCTTGGCTGCTTTGGTGTGCAAAATGATGGGACGGATTGATCGAATGGTTTTGGAAGCCATGATTCTCATCGGATTTCCGACACTCGTGTTTTTAGCCAAAAAATGGCCGGAAAGGGAATTTTCTATGGAAAAATAGGGAATTTTCTCTTTGGAGCCTTCGTGTTCTTGTTTCAGCGGGCCTTCGAGGCTGCTTTGTGGTGTGCAAAATGATGGGACGGATTGATCGAATGGTTTTGGAAGCCATGATTCTCATCGGATTTCCGACACTCGTCTTTTTTAGGCCAAAAAATGGCCGGAAAGGGAATTTTCTATGGAAAAACAGGGAATTTTCTCTTTGGAGCCTTCGTGTTCTTGTTTCAGCGGGCCTTCAGGCTGCTTTGGTGTGCAAATTGATGGGACGGATTGATCGAATGGTTTTGGAAGCCATGATTCTCATCGGATTTCCGACACTCGTCTTTTTAGGCCAAAAAATGGCCGGAAAGGGAATTTTCTATGGAAAAATAGGGAATTTTCTCTTTGGAGCCTTCGTGTTCTTGTTTCAGCGGGCCTTGAGGCTGCTTGTGGTGTGCAAAATGATGGGACGGATTGATCGAATGGTTTTGGAAGCCATGATTCTCATCGGATTTCCGACACTCGTCTTTTTAGGCCAAAAAATGGCCGGAAAGGGAATTTTCTATGGAAAAATAGGGAATTTTTCTTTGGAGCCTTCGTGTTCTTGTTTCGGCGGGCCTTCGGGCTGCTTTGGTGTGCAAAATGATGGGACGGATTGATCGAATGGTTTTGGAAGCCATGATTCTCATCGGATTTCCGACACTCGTTTTTTTTAGGCCAAAAAATGGCCGGAAAGGGAATTTTCTATGGAAAAACAGGGAATTTTCTCTTTGGAGCCTTCGTGTTCTTGTTTCAGCGGGCCTTCGGGCTGCTTTGGTGTGCAAAATGATGGGACGGATTGATCGAATGGTTTTGGAAGCCATGATTCTCATCGGATTTCCGACACTCGTCTTTTTAGGCCAAAAAATGGCCGGAAAGGGAATTTTCTATGGAAAAATAGGGAATTTTCTCTTTGGAGCCTTCGTGTTCTTGTTTCAGCGGGCCTTCGGGCTGCTTGTGGTGTGCAAAATGATGGGACGGATTGATCGAATGGTTTTGGAAGCCATGATTCTCATCGGATTTCCGACACTCGTGTTTTTAGGCCAAAAAATGGCCGGAAAGGGAATTTTCTATGGAAAAATAGGGAATTTTCTCTTTGGAGCCTTCGTGTTCTTGTTTCGGCGGGCCTTGGGCTGCTTTGGTGTGCAAAATGATGGGGACGGATTGATCGAATGGTTTTGGAAGCCATGATTCTCATCGGATTTCCGACACTCGTCTTTTTAGGCCAAAAAATGGCCGGAAAGGGAATTTTCTATGGAAAAATAGGGAATTTTCTCTTTGGAGCCTTCGTGTTCTTGTTTCAGCGGGCCTTCAGGCTGCTTTGGTGTGCAAAATGATGGGACGGATTGATCGAATGGTTTTGGAAGCCATGATTCTCATCGGATTTCCGACACTCGTCTTTTTTAGGCCAAAAAATGGCCGGAAAGGGAATTTTCTATGGAAAAACAGGGAATTTTCTCTTTGGAGCCTTCGTGTTCTTGTTTCAGCGGGCCTTGGCTGCTTTGGTGTGCAAAATGATGGGACGGATTGATCGAATGGTTTTGGAAGCCATGATTCTCATCGGATTTCCGACACTCGTCTTTTAGGCCAAAAAATGGCCGGAAAGGGAATTTTCTATGGAAAAATAGGGAATTTTCTCTTTGGAGCCTTCGTGTTCTTGTTTCAGCGGGCCTTCAGGCTGCTGTGGTGTGCAAAATGATGGGACGGATTGATCGAATGGTTTTGGAAGCCATGATTCTCATCGGATTTCCGACACTCGTCTTTTTTAGGCCAAAAAATGGCCGGAAAGGGAATTTTCTATGGAAAAATAGGGAATTTTCTCTTTGGAGCCTTCGTGTTCTTGTTTCGGCGGGCCTTGGGCTGCTTGTGGTGTGCAAAATGATGGGACGGATTGATCGAATGGTTTTGGAAGCCATGATTCTCATCGGATTTCCGACACTCGTCTTTTTAGGCCAAAAAATGGCCGGAAAGGGAATTTTCTATGGAAAAATAGGGAATTTTCTCTTTGGAGCCTTCGTGTTCTTGTTTCAGCGGGCCTTGAGGCTGCTTTGTGGTGTGCAAAATGATGGGACGGATTGATCGAATGGTTTTGGAAGCCATGATTCTCATCGGATTTCCGACACTCGTCTTTTTAGGCCAAAAAATGGCGGGAAGGGAATTTTCTATGGAAAAATAGGGAATTTTCTCTTTGGAGCCTTCGTGTTCTTGTTTCAGCGGGCCTTGAGGCTGCTTGTGGTGTGCAAAATGATGGGACGGATTGATCGAATGGTTTTGGAAGCCATGATTCTCATCGGATTTCCGACACACTCGTCTTTTTAGGCCAAAAAATGGCCGGAAAGGGAATTTTCTATGGAAAAATAGGGAATTTTCTCTTTGGAGCCTTCGTGTTCTTGTTTTCGGCGGGCCTTGAGGCTGCTTTGGTGTGCAAAATGATGGGACGGATTGATCGAATGGTTTTGGAAGCCATGATTCTCATCGGATTTCCGACACTCGTCTTTTTTAGGCCAAAAAATGGCCGGAAAGGGAATTTTCTATGGAAAAACAGGGAATTTTCTCTTTGGAGCCTTCGTGTTCTTGTTTCAGCGGGCCTTCAGGCTGCTGTGGTGTGCAAAATGATGGGACGGATTGATCGAATGGTTTTGGAAGCCATGATTCTCATCGGATTTCCGACACTCGTCGTTTTTTAGGCCAAAAAATGGCCGGAAAGGGAATTTTCTATGGAAAAATAGGGAATTTTCTCTTTGGAGCCTTCGTGTTCTTGTTTCGGCGGGCCTTGAGGCTGCTTGTGGTGTGCAAAATGATGGGACGGATTGATCGAATGGTTTTGGAAGCCATGATTCTCATCGGATTTCCGACACTCGTCTTTTTAGGCCAAAAAATGGCCGGAAAGGGAATTTTCTATGGAAAAATAGGGAATTTTCTTTGGAGCCTTCGTGTTCTTGTTTCAGCGGGCCTTGAGGCTGCTTGTGGTGTGCAAAATGATGGGACGGATTGATCGAATGGTTTTGGAAGCCATGATTCTCATCGGATTTCCGACACTCGTGTTTTTATGCCAAAAAATGGCCGGAAAGGGAATTTTCTATGGAAAAATAGGGAATTTTCTCTGTGGAGCCTTCGTGTTCTTGTTTGCGGGCCTTGGGCTGCTTTGGTGTGCAAAATGATGGGACGGATTGATCGAATGGTTTTGGAAGCCATGATTCTCATCGGATTTCCGACACTCGTCTTTTTAGGCCAAAAAATGGCCGGAAAGGGAATTTTCTATGGAAAAATAGGGAATTTTCTCTTTGGAGCCTTCGTGTTCTTGTTTCAGCGGGCCTTCGGGCTGCTGTGGTGTGCAAAATGATGGGACGGATTGATCGAATGGTTTTGGAAGCCATGATTCTCATCGGATTTCCGACACGTCTTTTTAGGCCAAAAAATGGCCGGAAAGGGAATTTTCTATGGAAAAATAGGGAATTTTCTCTTTGGAGCCTTCGTGTTCTTGTTTCAGCGGGCCTTGAGGCTGCTTGTGGTGTGCAAAATGATGGGACGGATTGATCGAATGGTTTTGGAAGCCATGATTCTCATCGGATTTCCGACACTCGTGTTTTTATGCCAAAAAATGGCCGGAAAGGGAATTTTCTATGGAAAAATAGGGAATTTTCTCTTTGGAGCCTTCGTGTTCTTGTTTCAGCGGGCCTTGGGCTGCTTTGGTGTGCAAAATGATGGGACGGATTGATCGAATGGTTTTGGAAGCCATGATTCTCATCGGATTTCCGACACTCGTCTTTTTAGGCCAAAAAATGGCCGGAAAGGGAATTTTCTATGGAAAAATAGGGAATTTTCTCTTTGGAGCCTTCGTGTTCTTGTTTCAGCGGGCCTTCGGGCTGCTTTGGTGTGCAAAATGATGGGACGGATTGATCGAATGGTTTTGGAAGCCATGATTCTCATCGGATTTCCGACACTCGTCTTTTTAGGCCAAAAAATGGCCGGAAAGGGAATTTTCTATGGAAAAATAGGGAATTTTCTCTTTGGAGCCTTCGTGTTCTTGTTTGGCGGGCCTTGAGGCTGCTTGTGGTGTGCAAAATGATGGGACGGATTGATCGAATGGTTTTGGAAGCCATGATTCTCATCGGATTTCCGACACTCGTCTTTTTAGGCCAAAAAATGGCCGGAAAGGGAATTTTCTATGGAAAAATAGGGAATTTTCTCTTTGGAGCCTTCGTGTTCTTGTTTTGCGGGCCTTGGGCTGCTTGTGGTGTGCAAAATGATGGGGACGGATTGATCGAATGGTTTTGGAAGCCATGATTCTCATCGGATTTCCGACACTCGTGTTTTTAGGCCAAAAAATGGCCGGAAAGGGAATTTTCTATGGAAAAATAGGGAATTTTCTCTTTGGAGCCTTCGTGTTCTTGTTTCAGCGGGCCTTGGGCTGCTTTGGTGTGCAAAATGATGGGACGGATTGATCGAATGGTTTTGGAAGCCATGATTCTCATCGGATTTCCGACACTCGTCTTTTTAGGCCAAAAAATGGCCGGAAAGGGAATTTTCTATGGAAAAATAGGGAATTTTTCTCTTTGGAGCCTTCGTGTTCTTGTTTCGGCGGGCCTTCAGGCTGCTGTGGTGTGCAAAATGATGGGACGGATTGATCGAATGGTTTTGGAAGCCATGATTCTCATCGGATTTCCGACACTCGTCTTTTTAGGCCAAAAAATGGCCGGAAAGGGAATTTTCTATGGAAAAATAGGGAATTTTCTCTTTGGAGCCTTCGTGTTCTTGTTTCAGCGGGCCTTGGCTGCTGTGGTGTGCAAAATGATGGGACGGATTGATCGAATGGTTTTGGAAGCCATGATTCTCATCGGATTTCCGACACTCGTCTTTTTAGGCCAAAAAATGGCCGGAAAGGGAATTTTCTATGGAAAAATAGGGAATTTTCTCTTTGGAGCCTTCGTGTTCTTGTTTCAGCGGGCCTTGAGCTGCTTTGGTGTGCAAAATGATGGGACGGATTGATCGAATGGTTTTGGAAGCCATGATTCTCATCGGATTTCCGACACTCGTCTTTTTAGGCCAAAAAATGGCCGGAAAGGGAATTTTCTATGGAAAAATAGGGAATTTTCTCTTTGGAGCCTTCGTGTTCTTGTTTGGCGGGCCTTGGCTGCTTTGGTGTGCAAAATGATGGGACGGATTGATCGAATGGTTTTGGAAGCCATGATTCTCATCGGATTTCCGACACTCGTCTTTTTAGGCCAAAAAATGGCCGGAAAGGGAATTTTCTATGGAAAAATACGGAATTTTCTCTGTGGAGCCTTCGTGTTCTTGTTTCAGCGGGCCTTGGCTGCTTGTGGTGTGCAAAATGATGGGACGGATTGATCGAATGGTTTTGGAAGCCATGATTCTCATCGGATTTCCGACACTCGTCTTTTTAGGCCAAAAAATGGCCGGAAAGGGAATTTTCTATGGAAAAATAGGGAATTTTCTCTTTGGAGCCTTCGTGTTCTTGTTTCAGCGGGCCTTCGAGGCTGCTTGTGGTGTGCAAAATGATGGGACGGATTGATCGAATGGTTTTGGAAGCCATGATTCTCATCGGATTTCCGACACTCGTCTTTTTAGGCCAAAAAATGGCCGGAAAGGGAATTTTCTATGGAAAAATAGGGAATTTTCTTTGGAGCCTTCGTGTTCTTGTTTCAGCGGGCCTTGAGGCTGCTTTGGTGTGCAAAATGATGGGACGGATTGATCGAATGGTTTTGGAAGCCATGATTCTCATCGGATTTCCGACACTCGTCTTTTTAGGCCAAAAAATGGCCGGAAAGGGAATTTTCTATGGAAAAATAGGGAATTTTCTCTTTGGAGCCTTCGTGTTCTTGTTTCAGCGGGCCTTCGGGCTGCTTTGGTGTGCAAAATGATGGGACGGATTGATCGAATGGTTTTGGAAGCCATGATTCTCATCGGATTTCCGACACTCGTCTTTTAGGCCAAAAAATGGCCGGAAAGGGAATTTTCTATGGAAAAATAGGGAATTTTCTCTTTGGAGCCTTCGTGTTCTTGTTTCAGCGGGCCTTGGCTGCTGTGGTGTGCAAAATGATGGGACGGATTGATCGAATGGTTTTGGAAGCCATGATTCTCATCGGATTTCCGACACTCGTGTTTTTAGGCCAAAAAATGGCCGGAAAGGGAATTTTCTATGGAAAAATAGGAATTTTCTCTTTGGAGCCTTCGTGTTCTTGTTTGCGGGCCTTGAGGCTGCTTTGGTGTGCAAAATGATGGGACGGATTGATCGAATGGTTTTGGAAGCCATGATTCTCATCGGATTTCCGACACTCGTCTTTTTAGGCCAAAAAATGGCCGGAAAGGGAATTTTCTATGGAAAAAAGGGAATTTTCTCTTTGGAGCCTTCGTGTTCTTGTTTGCGGGCCTTGAGGCTGCTTTGGTGTGCAAAATGATGGGACGGATTGATCGAATGGTTTTGGAAGCCATGATTCTCATCGGATTTCCGACACTCGTGTTTTTATGCCAAAAAATGGCCGGAAAGGGAATTTTCTATGGAAAAATAGGGAATTTTCTCTTTGGAGCCTTCGTGTTCTTGTTTCAGCGGGCCTTGGCTGCTTTGGTGTGCAAAATGATGGGACGGATTGATCGAATGGTTTTGGAAGCCATGATTCTCATCGGATTTCCGACACTCGTCTTTTTAGGCCAAAAAATGGCCGGAAAGGGAATTTTCTATGGAAAAATAGGGAATTTTCTCTTTGGAGCCTTCGTGTTCTTGTTTCAGCGGGCCTTCGGGCTGCTTTGGTGTGCAAAATGATGGGACGGATTGATCGAATGGTTTTGGAAGCCATGATTCTCATCGGATTTCCGACACTCGTCTTTTTAGGCCAAAAAATGGCCGGAAAGGGAATTTTCTATGGAAAAATAGGGAATTTTCTCTTTGGAGCCTTCGTGTTCTTGTTTCAGCGGGCCTTGAGGCTGCTTGTGGTGTGCAAAATGATGGGACGGATTGATCGAATGGTTTTGGAAGCCATGATTCTCATCGGATTTCCGACACTCGTCTTTTTAGGCCAAAAAATGGCCGGAAAGGGAATTTTCTATGGAAAAATAGGGAATTTTCTCTTTGGAGCCTTCGTGTTCTTGTTTGGCGGGCCTTCGGGCTGCTTGTGGTGTGCAAAATGATGGGACGGATTGATCGAATGGTTTTGGAAGCCATGATTCTCATCGGATTTCCGACACTCGTCTTTTTAGGCCAAAAAATGGCCGGAAAGGGAATTTTCTATGGAAAAACAGGGAATTTTCTCTTTGGAGCCTTCGTGTTCTTGTTTCAGCGGGCCTTCAGGCTGCTTTGGTGTGCAAAATGATGGGACGGATTGATCGAATGGTTTTGGAAGCCATGATTCTCATCGGATTTCCGACACTCGTCTTTTTAGGCCAAAAAATGGCCGGAAAGGGAATTTTCTATGGAAAAATAGGGAATTTTCTCTTTGGAGCCTTCGTGTTCTTGTTTCAGCGGGCCTTGAGGCTGCTTTGGTGTGCAAAATGATGGGACGGATTGATCGAATGGTTTTGGAAGCCATGATTCTCATCGGATTTCCGACACTCGTCTTTTTAGGCCAAAAAATGGCCGGAAAGGGAATTTTCTATGGAAAAATAGGGAATTTTCTCTGTGGAGCCTTCGTGTTCTTGTTTCAGCGGGCCTTGGCTGCTTGTGGTGTGCAAAATGATGGGACGGATTGATCGAATGGTTTTGGAAGCCATGATTCTCATCGGATTTCCGACACTCGTCTTTTTAGGCCAAAAAATGGCCGGAAAGGGAATTTTCTATGGAAAAATAGGGAATTTTCTCTTTGGAGCCTTCGTGTTCTTGTTTCAGCGGGCCTTGGGCTGCTTGTGGTGTGCAAAATGATGGGACGGATTGATCGAATGGTTTTGGAAGCCATGATTCTCATCGGATTTCCGACACTCGTCTTTTTAGGCCAAAAAATGGCCGGAAAGGGAATTTTCTATGGAAAAATAGGGAATTTTCTCTTTGGAGCCTTCGTGTTCTTGTTTCAGCGGGCCTTGAGGCTGCTTTGGTGTGCAAAATGATGGGACGGATTGATCGAATGGTTTTGGAAGCCATGATTCTCATCGGATTTCCGACACTCGTCTTTTAGGCCAAAAAATGGCCGGAAAGGGAATTTTCTATGGAAAAATAGGGAATTTTCTCTTTGGAGCCTTCGTGTTCTTGTTTTGGCGGGCCTTGGGCTGCTTTGTGGTGTGCAAAATGATGGGACGGATTGATCGAATGGTTTTGGAAGCCATGATTCTCATCGGATTTCCGACACTCGTCTTTTAGGCCAAAAAATGGCCGGAAAGGGAATTTTCTATGGAAAAATAGGGAATTTTCTCTTTGGAGCCTTCGTGTTCTTGTTTCAGCGGGCCTTGAGGCTGCTTTGGTGTGTGCAAAATGATGGGACGGATTGATCGAATGGTTTTGGAAGCCATGATTCTCATCGGATTTCCGACACTCGTCTTTTTAGGCCAAAAAATGGCCGGAAAGGGAATTTTCTATGGAAAAATAGGGAATTTTCTCTTTGGAGCCTTCGTGTTCTTGTTTCAGCGGGCCTTGGGAGCTGCTTTGGTGTGCAAAATGATGGGACGGATTGATCGAATGGTTTTGGAAGCCATGATTCTCATCGGATTTCCGACACTCGTCTTTTTAGGCCAAAAAATGGCCGGAAAGGGAATTTTCTATGGAAAAATAGGGAATTTTCTCTTTGGAGCCTTCGTGTTCTTGTTTCAGCGGGCCTTCAGGCTGCTTTGGTGTGCAAAATGATGGGACGGATTGATCGAATGGTTTTGGAAGCCATGATTCTCATCGGATTTCCGACACTCGTCTTTTTTAGGCCAAAAAATGGCCGGAAAGGGAATTTTCTATGGAAAAATAGGGAATTTTCTCTGGAGCCTTCGTGTTCTTGTTTCGGCGGGCCTTGGGCTGCTTTGGTGTGCAAAATGATGGGACGGATTGATCGAATGGTTTTGGAAGCCATGATTCTCATCGGATTTCCGACACTCGTCTTTTTTAGGCCAAAAAATGGCCGGAAAGGGAATTTTCTATGGAAAAACAGGGAATTTTCTCTTTGGAGCCTTCGTGTTCTTGTTTCAGCGAGCCTTCGAGGCTGCTTGTGGTGTGCAAAATGATGGGACGGATTGATCGAATGGTTTTGGAAGCCATGATTCTCATCGGATTTCCGACACTCGTCTTTTTAGGCCAAAAAATGGCCGGAAAGGGAATTTTCTATGGAAAAATAGGGAATTTTCTCTTTGGAGCCTTCGTGTTCTTGTTTCAGCGGGCCTTGAGGCTGCTTTGGTGTGCAAAATGATGGGACGGATTGATCGAATGGTTTTGGAAGCCATGATTCTCATCGGATTTCCGACACTCGTCTTTTTAGGCCAAAAATGGCCGGAAAGGGAATTTTCTATGGAAAAATAGGGAATTTTCTCTTTGGAGCCTTCGTGTTCTTGTTTCAGCGGGCCTTGGGCTGCTTGTGGTGTGCAAAATGATGGGACGGATTGATCGAATGGTTTTGGAAGCCATGATTCTCATCGGATTTCCGACACTCGTCTTTTTAGGCCAAAAAATGGCCGGAAAGGGAATTTTCTATGGAAAAATAGGGAATTTTCTCTTTGGAGCCTTCGTGTTCTTGTTTGGCGGGCCTTGGGCTGCTTGTGGTGTGCAAAATGATGGGACGGATTGATCGAATGGTTTTGGAAGCCATGATTCTCATCGGATTTCCGACACTCGTGTTTTTATGCCAAAAAATGGCCGGAAAGGGAATTTTCTATGGAAAAATAGGGAATTTTCTCTGGAGCCTTCGTGTTCTTGTTTCAGCGGGCCTTCGGGCTGCTGTTGTGTGCAAAATGATGGGACGGATTGATCGAATGGTTTTGGAAGCCATGATTCTCATCGGATTTCCGACACTCGTCTTTTTAGGCCAAAAAATGGCCGGAAAGGGAATTTTCTATGGAAAAATAGGGAATTTTCTCTTTGGAGCCTTCGTGTTCTTGTTTCAGCGGGCCTTCGGGCTGCTTTGGTGTGCAAAATGATGGGACGGATTGATCGAATGGTTTTGGAAGCCATGATTCTCATCGGATTTCCGACACTCGTTTTTAGGCCAAAAAATGGCCGGAAAGGGAATTTTCTATGGAAAAATAGGGAATTTTCTCTTTGGAGCCTTCGTGTTCTTGTTTCAGCGGGCCTTGAGGCTGCTTTGGTGTGCAAAATGATGGGACGGATTGATCGAATGGTTTTGGAAGCCATGATTCTCATCGGATTTCCGACACTCGTCTTTTTAGGCCAAAAAATGGCCGGAAAGGGAATTTTCTATGGAAAAATAGGGAATTTTCTCTTTGGAGCCTTCGTGTTCTTGTTTCAGCGGGCCTTCGAGGCTGCTTTGGTGTGCAAAATGATGGGACGGATTGATCGAATGGTTTTGGAAGCCATGATTCTCATCGGATTTCCGACACTCGTCTTTTTAGGCCAAAAAATGGCCGGAAAGGGAATTTTCTATGGAAAAATAGGGAATTTTCTCTTTGGAGCCTTCGTGTTCTTGTTTCAGCGGGCCTTGAGGCTGCTTTGGTGTGCAAAATGATGGGACGGATTGATCGAATGGTTTTGGAAGCCATGATTCTCATCGGATTTCCGACACTCGTGTTTTTAGGCCAAAAAATGGCCGGAAAGGGAATTTTCTATGGAAAAATAGGGAATTTTCTCTTTGGAGCCTTCGTGTTCTTGTTTCAGCGGGCCTTGAGGCTGCTTGTGGTGTGCAAAATGATGGGACGGATTGATCGAATGGTTTTGGAAGCCATGATTCTCATCGGATTTCCGACACTCGTCTTTTTAGGCCAAAAAATGGCCGGAAAGGGAATTTTCTATGGAAAAATAGGGAATTTTCTCTCTGGAGCCTTCGTGTTCTTGTTTCAGCGGGCCTTGAGGCTGCTTGTGGTGTGCAAAATGATGGGACGGATTGATCGAATGGTTTTGGAAGCCATGATTCTCATCGGATTTCCGACACTCGTCTTTTTAGGCCAAAAAATGGCCGGAAAGGGAATTTTCTATGGAAAAATAGGGAATTTTCTCTTTGGAGCCTTCGTGTTCTTGTTTGGCGGGCCTTCAGGCTGCTTGTGGTGTGCAAAATGATGGGACGGATTGATCGAATGGTTTTGGAAGCCATGATTCTCATCGGATTTCCGACACTCGTCTTTTTAGGCCAAAAAATGGCCGGAAAGGGAATTTTCTATGGAAAAATAGGGAATTTTCTCTTTGGAGCCTTCGTGTTCTTGTTTCAGCGGGCCTTGGGCTGCTTGTGGTGTGCAAAATGATGGGACGGATTGATCGAATGGTTTTGGAAGCCATGATTCTCATCGGATTTCCGACACTCGTCTTTTTAGGCAAAAAATGGCCGGAAAGGGAATTTTCTATGGAAAAATAGGGAATTTTCTCTTTGGAGCCTTCGTGTTCTTGTTTCAGCGGGCCTTCGGGCTGCTTGTGGTGTGCAAAATGATGGGACGGATTGATCGAATGGTTTTGGAAGCCATGATTCTCATCGGATTTCCGACACTCGTCTTTTTAGGCCAAAAAATGGCCGGAAAGGGAATTTTCTATGGAAAAATAGGGAATTTTCTCTTTGGAGCCTTCGTGTTCTTGTTTCAGCGGGCCTTGGCTGCTTGTGGTGTGCAAAATGATGGGACGGATTGATCGAATGGTTTTGGAAGCCATGATTCTCATCGGATTTCCGACACTCGTCTTTTAGGCCAAAAAATGGCCGGAAAGGGAATTTTCTATGGAAAAATAGGGAATTTTCTCTTTGGAGCCTTCGTGTTCTTGTTTCAGCGGGCCTTGAGGCTGCTTTGGTGTGCAAAATGATGGGACGGATTGATCGAATGGTTTTGGAAGCCATGATTCTCATCGGATTTCCGACACTCGTCTTTTTAGGCCAAAAAATGGCCGGAAAGGGAATTTTCTATGGAAAAATAGGGAATTTTCTCTTTGGAGCCTTCGTGTTCTTGTTTCAGCGGGCCTTGGGCTGCTTTGGTGTGCAAAATGATGGGACGGATTGATCGAATGGTTTTGGAAGCCATGATTCTCATCGGATTTCCGACACTCGTCTTTTTAGGCCAAAAAATGGCCGGAAAGGGAATTTTCTATGGAAAAATAGGGAATTTTCTCTTTGGAGCCTTCGTGTTCTTGTTTCAGCGGGCCTTGAGGCTGCTTTGGTGTGCAAAATGATGGGACGGATTGATCGAATGGTTTTGGAAGCCATGATTCTCATCGGATTTCCGACACTCGTCTTTTTAGGCCAAAAAATGGCCGGAAAGGGAATTTTCTATGGAAAAATAGGGAATTTTCTCTTTGGAGCCTTCGTGTTCTTGTTTCAGCGGGCCTTGAGGCTGCTTTGGTGTGCAAAATGATGGGACGGATTGATCGAATGGTTTTGGAAGCCATGATTCTCATCGGATTTCCGACACTCGTCTTTTTAGGCCAAAAAATGGCCGGAAAGGGAATTTTCTATGGAAAAATAGGGAATTTTCTCTTTGGAGCCTTCGTGTTCTTGTTTCAGCGGGCCTTGAGGCTGCTTGTGGTGTGCAAAATGATGGGACGGATTGATCGAATGGTTTTGGAAGCCATGATTCTCATCGGATTTCCGACACTCGTCTTTTAGGCCAAAAAATGGCCGGAAAGGGAATTTTCTATGGAAAAATAGGGAATTTTCTCTTTGGAGCCTTCGTGTTCTTGTTTCAGCGGGCCTTGGGCTGCTTTGGTGTGCAAAATGATGGGACGGATTGATCGAATGGTTTTGGAAGCCATGATTCTCATCGGATTTCCGACACTCGTCTTTTTTAGGCCAAAAAATGGCCGGAAAGGGAATTTTCTATGGAAAAACAGGGAATTTTCTCTTTGGAGCCTTCGTGTTCTTGTTTCAGCGGGCCTTGGCTGCTTGTGGTGTGCAAAATGATGGGACGGATTGATCGAATGGTTTTGGAAGCCATGATTCTCATCGGATTTCCGACACTCGTCTTTTAGGCCAAAAAATGGCGGAAAGGGAATTTTCTATGGAAAAATAGGGAATTTTCTCTTTGGAGCCTTCGTGTTCTTGTTTCAGCGGGCCTTGGCTGCTTGTGGTGTGCAAAATGATGGGACGGATTGATCGAATGGTTTTGGAAGCCATGATTCTCATCGGATTTCCGACACTCGTCTTTTTTAGGCCAAAAAATGGCCGGAAAGGGAATTTTCTATGGAAAAACAGGGAATTTTCTCTTTGGAGCCTTCGTGTTCTTGTTTCAGCGAGCCTTGAGGCTGCTTGTGGTGTGCAAAATGATGGGACGGATTGATCGAATGGTTTTGGAAGCCATGATTCTCATCGGATTTCCGACACTCGTCTTTTTAGGCCAAAAAATGGCGGAAAGGGAATTTTCTATGGAAAAATAGGGAATTTTCTCTTTGGAGCCTTCGTGTTCTTGTTTCAGCGGGCCTTGAGGCTGCTTTGGTGTGCAAAATGATGGGACGGATTGATCGAATGGTTTTGGAAGCCATGATTCTCATCGGATTTCCGACACTCGTCTTTTTAGGCCAAAAAATGGCCGGAAAGGGAATTTTCTATGGAAAAATAGGGAATTTTCTCTCTTTGGAGCCTTCGTGTTCTTGTTTCAGCGGGCCTTGAGGCTGCTTTGGTGTGCAAAATGATGGGACGGATTGATCGAATGGTTTTGGAAGCCATGATTCTCATCGGATTTCCGACACTCGTCTTTTTAGGCCAAAAAATGGCCGGAAAGGGAATTTTCTATGGAAAAATAGGGAATTTTCTCTTTGGAGCCTTCGTGTTCTTGTTTCAGCGGGCCTTGGCTGCTGCTTTGGTGTGCAAAATGATGGGACGGATTGATCGAATGGTTTTGGAAGCCATGATTCTCATCGGATTTCCGACACTCGTCTTTTTAGGCCAAAAAATGGCCGGAAAGGGAATTTTCTATGGAAAAATAGGGAATTTTCTCTTTGGAGCCTTCGTGTTCTTGTTTCAGCGGGCCTTCGGGCTGCTTGTGGTGTGCAAAATGATGGGACGGATTGATCGAATGGTTTTGGAAGCCATGATTCTCATCGGATTTCCGACACTCGTCTTTTAGGCCAAAAAATGGCCGGAAAGGGAATTTTCTATGGAAAAATAGGGAATTTTCTCTTTGGAGCCTTCGTGTTCTTGTTTCAGCGGGCCTTGGCTGCTTGTGGTGTGCAAAATGATGGGACGGATTGATCGAATGGTTTTGGAAGCCATGATTCTCATCGGATTTCCGACACTCGTCTTTTTAGGCCAAAAAATGGCGGAAAGGGAATTTTCTATGGAAAAATAGGGAATTTTCTCTTTGGAGCCTTCGTGTTCTTGTTTCAGCGGGCCTTGGCTGCTTTGGTGTGCAAAATGATGGGACGGATTGATCGAATGGTTTTGGAAGCCATGATTCTCATCGGATTTCCGACACTCGTCTTTTTAGGCCAAAAAATGGCCGGAAAGGGAATTTTCTATGGAAAAATAGGGAATTTTCTCTTTGGAGCCTTCGTGTTCTTGTTTCAGCGGGCCTTGAGGCTGCTTGTGGTGTGCAAAATGATGGGACGGATTGATCGAATGGTTTTGGAAGCCATGATTCTCATCGGATTTCCGACACTCGTCTTTTTAGGCCAAAAAATGGCCGGAAAGGGAATTTTCTATGGAAAAATAGGGAATTTTCTCTTTGGAGCCTTCGTGTTCTTGTTTCAGCGGGCCTTGAGGCTGCTTGTGGTGTGCAAAATGATGGGACGGATTGATCGAATGGTTTTGGAAGCCATGATTCTCATCGGATTTCCGACACTCGTCTTTTTAGGCCAAAAAATGGCCGGAAAGGGAATTTTCTATGGAAAAATAGGGAATTTTCTCTTTGGAGCCTTCGTGTTCTTGTTTCAGCGGGCCTTGAGGCTGCTTTGGTGTGCAAAATGATGGGACGGATTGATCGAATGGTTTTGGAAGCCATGATTCTCATCGGATTTCCGACACTCGTCTTTTAGGCCAAAAAATGGCCGGAAAGGGAATTTTCTATGGAAAAATAGGGAATTTTCTCTTTGGAGCCTTCGTGTTCTTGTTTGCGGGCCTTGGGCTGCTTGTGGTGTGCAAAATGATGGGACGGATTGATCGAATGGTTTTGGAAGCCATGATTCTCATCGGATTTCCGACACTCGTCTTTTTAGGCCAAAAAATGGCCGGAAAGGGAATTTTCTATGGAAAAATAGGGAATTTTCTCTTTGGAGCCTTCGTGTTCTTGTTTCAGCGGGCCTTCAGGCTGCTGTGGTGTGCAAAATGATGGGACGGATTGATCGAATGGTTTTGGAAGCCATGATTCTCATCGGATTTCCGACACTCGTCTTTTTAGGCCAAAAAATGGCCGGAAAGGGAATTTTCTATGGAAAAATAGGGAATTTTCTCTTTGGAGCCTTCGTGTTCTTGTTTTGCGGGCCTTGGCTGCTTTGTGGTGTGCAAAATGATGGGACGGATTGATCGAATGGTTTTGGAAGCCATGATTCTCATCGGATTTCCGACACTCGTCTTTTTAGGCCAAAAAATGGCCGGAAAGGGAATTTTCTATGGAAAAATAGGGAATTTTCTCTTTGGAGCCTTCGTGTTCTTGTTTCAGCGGGCCTTGGGCTGCTTGTGGTGTGCAAAATGATGGGACGGATTGATCGAATGGTTTTGGAAGCCATGATTCTCATCGGATTTCCGACACTCGTCTTTTTTAGGCCAAAAAATGGCGGAAAGGGAATTTTCTATGGAAAAATAGGGAATTTTCTCTTTGGAGCCTTCGTGTTCTTGTTTCAGCGGGCCTTGGGCTGCTTTGGTGTGCAAAATGATGGGACGGATTGATCGAATGGTTTTGGAAGCCATGATTCTCATCGGATTTCCGACACTCGTGTTTTTAGGCCAAAAAATGGCCGGAAAGGGAATTTTCTATGGAAAAATAGGGAATTTTCTCTTTGGAGCCTTCGTGTTCTTGTTTCAGCGGGCCTTGGCTGCTTTGGTGTGCAAAATGATGGGGACGGATTGATCGAATGGTTTTGGAAGCCATGATTCTCATCGGATTTCCGACACTCGTGTTTTTTAGGCCAAAAAATGGCCGGAAAGGGAATTTTCTATGGAAAAATAGGGAATTTTTTTCTCTTTGGAGCCTTCGTGTTCTTGTTTCAGCGGGCCTTGAGGCTGCTTGTGGTGTGCAAAATGATGGGACGGATTGATCGAATGGTTTTGGAAGCCATGATTCTCATCGGATTTCCGACACTCGTCTTTTTAGGCCAAAAAATGGCGGAAAGGGAATTTTCTATGGAAAAATAGGGAATTTTCTCTTTGGAGCCTTCGTGTTCTTGTTTCAGCGGGCCTTGAGGCTGCTTTGGTGTGCAAAATGATGGGACGGATTGATCGAATGGTTTTGGAAGCCATGATTCTCATCGGATTTCCGACACTCGTCTTTTTAGGCCAAAAAATGGCCGGAAAGGGAATTTTCTATGGAAAAATAGGGAATTTTTCTTTGGAGCCTTCGTGTTCTTGTTTCGGCGGGCCTTGAGGCTGCTTTGGTGTGCAAAATGATGGGACGGATTGATCGAATGGTTTTGGAAGCCATGATTCTCATCGGATTTCCGACACTCGTCTTTTTAGGCCAAAAAATGGCCGGAAAGGGAATTTTCTATGGAAAAATAGGGAATTTTCTCTTTGGAGCCTTCGTGTTCTTGTTTCAGCGGGCCTTGGGCTGCTTGTGGTGTGCAAAATGATGGGACGGATTGATCGAATGGTTTTGGAAGCCATGATTCTCATCGGATTTCCGACACTCGTCTTTTTAGGCCAAAAAATGGCCGGAAAGGGAATTTTCTATGGAAAAATAGGGAATTTTTCTTGGAGCTTCGTGTTCTTGTTTCAGCGGGCCTTGAGGCTGCTTTGGTGTGCAAAATGATGGGACGGATTGATCGAATGGTTTTGGAAGCCATGATTCTCATCGGATTTCCGACACTCGTCTTTTTTAGGCCAAAAAATGGCGGAAAGGGAATTTTCTATGGAAAAATAGGGAATTTTCTCTTTGGAGCCTTCGTGTTCTTGTTTCAGCGGGCCTTGGCTGCTTTGTGGTGTGCAAAATGATGGGACGGATTGATCGAATGGTTTTGGAAGCCATGATTCTCATCGGATTTCCGACACTCGTCTTTTTAGGCCAAAAAATGGCCGGAAAGGGAATTTTCTATGGAAAAATAGGGAATTTTCTCTTTGGAGCCTTCGTGTTCTTGTTTCAGCGGGCCTTGGCTGCTTTGTGGTGTGCAAAATGATGGGACGGATTGATCGAATGGTTTTGGAAGCCATGATTCTCATCGGATTTCCGACACTCGTCTTTTTAGGCCAAAAAATGGCCGGAAAGGGAATTTTCTATGGAAAAATAGGGAATTTTCTCTTTGGAGCCTTCGTGTTCTTGTTTCAGCGGGCCTTGGGGCTGCTTGTGGTGTGCAAAATGATGGGACGGATTGATCGAATGGTTTTGGAAGCCATGATTCTCATCGGATTTCCGACACTCGTCTTTTTAGGCCAAAAAATGGCCGGAAAGGGAATTTTCTATGGAAAAATAGGGAATTTTCTCTTTGGAGCCTTCGTGTTCTTGTTTCAGCGGGCCTTGAGGCTGCTTGTGGTGTGCAAAATGATGGGACGGATTGATCGAATGGTTTTGGAAGCCATGATTCTCATCGGATTTCCGACACTCGTCTTTTTTAGGCCAAAAAATGGCCGGAAAGGGAATTTTCTATGGAAAAACAGGGAATTTTCTCTTTGGAGCCTTCGTGTTCTTGTTTCAGCGGGCCTTGGCTGCTTGTGGTGTGCAAAATGATGGGACGGATTGATCGAATGGTTTTGGAAGCCATGATTTCATCGGATTTCCGACACTCGTTTTTAGGCCAAAAAATGGCCGGAAAGGGAATTTTCTATGGAAAAATAGGGAATTTTCTCTTTGGAGCCTTCGTGTTCTTGTTTCAGCGGGCCTTGGGCTGCTTTGGTGTGCAAAATGATGGGACGGATTGATCGAATGGTTTTGGAAGCCATGATTCTCATCGGATTTCCGACACTCGTCTTTTTAGGCCAAAAAATGGCCGGAAAGGGAATTTTCTATGGAAAAATAGGGAATTTTCTCTTTGGAGCCTTCGTGTTCTTGTTTCAGCGGGCCTTGAGGCTGCTTGTGGTGTGCAAAATGATGGGGACGGATTGATCGAATGGTTTTGGAAGCCATGATTCTCATCGGATTTCCGACACTCGTCTTTTTAGGCCAAAAAATGGCGGAAAGGGAATTTTCTATGGAAAAAATAGGGAATTTTCTCTTTGGAGCCTTCGTGTTCTTGTTTCAGCGGGCCTTCGGGCTGCTTTGGTGTGCAAAATGATGGGACGGATTGATCGAATGGTTTTGGAAGCCATGATTCTCATCGGATTTCCGACACTCGTCTTTTTAGGCCAAAAAATGGCGGAAAGGGAATTTTCTATGGAAAAATAGGGAATTTTCTCTTTGGAGCCTTCGTGTTCTTGTTTCAGGGCCTTGAGGCTGCTTGTGGTGTGCAAAATGATGGGACGGATTGATCGAATGGTTTTGGAAGCCATGATTCTCATCGGATTTCCGACACTCGTCTTTTTAGGCCAAAAAATGGCCGGAAAGGGAATTTTCTATGGAAAAATAGGGAATTTTCTCTTTGGAGCCTTCGTGTTCTTGTTTCAGCGGGCCTTGGCTGCTTGTGGTGTGCAAAATGATGGGACGGATTGATCGAATGGTTTTGGAAGCCATGATTCTCATCGGATTTCCGACACTCGTGTTTTTAGGCCAAAAAATGGCCGAGAAGGGAATTTTCTATGGAAAAATAGGGAATTTTCTCTTTGGAGTCTTTGTGTTCTTGTTTCAGCGGGCCTTCAGGCTGCTTTGGTGTGCAAAATGATGGGACGGATTGATCGAATGGTTTTGGAAGCCATGATTCTCATCGGATTTCCGACACTCGTCTTTTTAGGCCAAAAAATGGCCGGAAAGGGAATTTTCTATGGAAAAATAGGGAATTTTCTCTTTGGAGCCTTCGTGTTCTTGTTTCAGCGGGCCTTGAGGCTGCTTGTGGTGTGCAAAATGATGGGGACGGATTGATCGAATGGTTTTGGAAGCCATGATTCTCATCGGATTTCCGACACTCGTCTTTTTAGGCCAAAAAATGGCCGGAAAGGGAATTTTCTATGGAAAAATAGGGAATTTTCTCTTTGGAGCCTTCGTGTTCTTGTTTCAGCGGGCCTTGGGCTGCTTGTGGTGTGCAAAATGATGGGACGGATTGATCGAATGGTTTTGGAAGCCATGATTCTCATCGGATTTCCGACACTCGTTTTTATGCCAAAAAAATGGCGGAAAGGGAATTTTCTATGGAAAAATAGGGAATTTTCTCTTGGAGCCTTCGTGTTCTTGTTTCAGCGGGCCTTCAGGCTGCTTTGTGGTGTGCAAAATGATGGGACGGATTGATCGAATGGTTTTGGAAGCCATGATTCTCATCGGATTTCCGACACTCGTCTTTTTAGGCCAAAAAATGGCCGGAAAGGGAATTTTCTATGGAAAAATAGGGAATTTTCTCTTTGGAGCCTTCGTGTTCTTGTTTCAGCGGGCCTTCAGGCTGCTTTGGTGTGCAAAATGATGGGACGGATTGATCGAATGGTTTTGGAAGCCATGATTCTCATCGGATTTCCGACACTCGTCTTTTTTAGGCCAAAAAATGGCCGGAAAGGGAATTTTCTATGGAAAAACAGGGAATTTTCTCTTTGGAGCCTTCGTGTTCTTGTTTCAGCGGGCCTTGGGCTGCTTGTGGTGTGCAAAATGATGGGACGGATTGATCGAATGGTTTTGGAAGCCATGATTCTCATCGGATTTCCGACACTCGTTTTTAGGCCAAAAAATGGCCGGAAAGGGAATTTTCTATGGAAAAATAGGGAATTTTCTCTTTGGAGCCTTCGTGTTCTTGTTTCAGCGGGCCTTGAGGCTGCTTTGGTGTGCAAAATGATGGGACGGATTGATCGAATGGTTTTGGAAGCCATGATTCTCATCGGATTTCCGACACTCGTCTTTTTAGGCCAAAAAATGGCCGGAAAGGGAATTTTCTATGGAAAAATAGGGAATTTTCTCTTTGGAGCCTTCGTGTTCTTGTTTGCGGGCCTTGAGGCTGCTTTGGTGTGCAAAATGATGGGACGGATTGATCGAATGGTTTTGGAAGCCATGATTCTCATCGGATTTCCGACACTCGTCTTTTTAGGCCAAAAAATGGCGGAAAGGGAATTTTCTATGGAAAAATAGGGAATTTTCTCTTTGGAGCCTTCGTGTTCTTGTTTCAGCGGGCCTTGAGGCTGCTTTGTGTGTGTGCAAAATGATGGGACGGATTGATCGAATGGTTTTGGAAGCCATGATTCTCATCGGATTTCCGACACTCGTCTTTTTAGGCCAAAAAATGGCCGGAAAGGGAATTTTCTATGGAAAAATAGGGAATTTTCTCTTTGGAGCCTTCGTGTTCTTGTTTAGCGGGCCTTGGGCTGCTTGTGGTGTGCAAAATGATGGGACGGATTGATCGAATGGTTTTGGAAGCCATGATTCTCATCGGATTTCCGACACTCGTGTTTTTATGCCAAAAAATGGCCGGAAAGGGAATTTTCTATGGAAAAATAGGGAATTTTCTCTTTGGAGCCTTCGTGTTCTTGTTTTGCGGGCCTTGAGGCTGCTGTGGTGTGCAAAATGATGGGACGGATTGATCGAATGGTTTTGGAAGCCATGATTCTCATCGGATTTCCGACACTCGTCTTTTTAGGCCAAAAAATGGCCGGAAAGGGAATTTTCTATGGAAAAATAGGGAATTTTCTCTTTGGAGCCTTCGTGTTCTTGTTTCAGCGGGCCTTGGCTGCTTTGGTGTGCAAAATGATGGGACGGATTGATCGAATGGTTTTGGAAGCCATGATTCTCATCGGATTTCCGACACTCGTCTTTTTAGGCCAAAAAATGGCGGAAAGGGAATTTTCTATGGAAAAATAGGGAATTTTCTCTTTGGAGCCTTCGTGTTCTTGTTTCAGCGGGCCTTGGCTTTGTGGTGTGCAAAATGATGGGACGGATTGATCGAATGGTTTTGGAAGCCATGATTCTCATCGGATTTCCGACACTCGTGTTTTTTAGGCCAAAAAATGGCGGAAAGGGAATTTTCTATGGAAAAATAGGGAATTTTCTCTTTGGAGCCTTCGTGTTCTTGTTTCAGCGGGCCTTGAGGCTGCTTGTGGTGTGCAAAATGATGGGACGGATTGATCGAATGGTTTTGGAAGCCATGATTCTCATCGGATTTCCGACACTCGTCTTTTTAGGCCAAAAAATGGCCGGAAAGGGAATTTTCTATGGAAAAATAGGGAATTTTCTCTTTGGAGCCTTCGTGTTCTTGTTTCAGCGGGCCTTGGCTGCTTGTGGTGTGCAAAATGATGGGACGGATTGATCGAATGGTTTTGGAAGCCATGATTCTCATCGGATTTCCGACACTCGTCTTTTTAGGCCAAAAAATGGCCGGAAAGGGAATTTTCTATGGAAAAATAGGGAATTTTCTCTTTGGAGCCTTCGTGTTCTTGTTTCAGCGGGCCTTCGGGCTGCTTGTGGTGTGCAAAATGATGGGACGGATTGATCGAATGGTTTTGGAAGCCATGATTCTCATCGGATTTCCGACACTCGTCGTTTTTAGGCCAAAAAATGGCGGAAAGGGAATTTTCTATGGAAAAATAGGGAAATTTTCTCTTTGGAGCCTTCGTGTTCTTGTTTCAGCGGGCCTTGAGGCTGCTTTGGTGTGCAAAATGATGGGACGGATTGATCGAATGGTTTTGGAAGCCATGATTCTCATCGGATTTCCGACACTCGTCTTTTTAGGCCAAAAAATGGCCGGAAAGGGAATTTTCTATGGAAAAATAGGGAATTTTCTCTTTGGAGCCTTCGTGTTCTTGTTTCAGCGGGCCTTGGCTGCTTTTGTGGTGTGCAAAATGATGGGACGGATTGATCGAATGGTTTTGGAAGCCATGATTCTCATCGGATTTCCGACACTCGTCTTTTTAGGCCAAAAAATGGCCGGAAAGGGAATTTTCTATGGAAAAATAGGGAATTTTCTCTTTGGAGCCTTCGTGTTCTTGTTTGGCGGGCCTTGAGGCTGCTTTGGTGTGCAAAATGATGGGACGGATTGATCGAATGGTTTTGGAAGCCATGATTCTCATCGGATTTCCGACACTCGTCTTTTTAGGCCAAAAAATGGCCGGAAAGGGAATTTTCTATGGAAAAACAGGGAATTTTCTCTTTGGAGCCTTCGTGTTCTTGTTTCAGCGGGCCTTCAGGCTTCTGTGGTGTGCAAAATGATGGGACGGATTGATCGAATGGTTTTGGAAGCCATGATTCTCATCGGATTTCCGACACTCGTCTTTTTAGGCCAAAAAATGGCCGGAAAGGGAATTTTCTATGGAAAAATAGGGAATTTTCTCTTTGGAGCCTTCGTGTTCTTGTTTGCGGGCCTTGAGGCTGCTTGTGGTGTGCAAAATGATGGGACGGATTGATCGAATGGTTTTGGAAGCCATGATTCTCATCGGATTTCCGACACTCGTCTTTTTAGGCCAAAAAATGGCGGAAAGGGAATTTTCTATGGAAAAATAGGGAATTTTCTCTTTGGAGCCTTCGTGTTCTTGTTTCAGCGGGCCTTGAGGCTGCTTGTGGTGTGCAAAATGATGGGACGGATTGATCGAATGGTTTTGGAAGCCATGATTCTCATCGGATTTCCGACACTCGTTTTTTAGGCCAAAAAATGGCCGGAAAGGGAATTTTCTATGGAAAAATAGGGAATTTTCTCTTTGGAGCCTTCTGTGTTCTTGTTTCAGCGGGCCTTGAGGCTGCTGTGGTGTGCAAAATGATGGGACGGATTGATCGAATGGTTTTGGAAGCCATGATTCTCATCGGATTTCCGACACTCGTCTTTTTAGGCCAAAAAATGGCCGGAAAGGGAATTTTCTATGGAAAAATAGGGAATTTTCTCTTTGGAGCCTTCGTGTTCTTGTTTCAGCGGGCCTTGAGGCTGCTTTTGGTGTGCAAAATGATGGGACGGATTGATCGAATGGTTTTGGAAGCCATGATTCTCATCGGATTTCCGACACTCGTCTTTTTAGGCCAAAAAATGGCCGGAAAGGGAATTTTCTATGGAAAAATAGGGAATTTTCTCTTTGGAGCCTTCCTGTTCTTGTTTCAGCGGGCCTTCGGGCTGCTTTGGTGTGCAAATTGATGGGACGGATTGATCGAATGGTTTTGGAAGCCATGATTCTCATCGGATTTCCGACACTCGTCTTTTTTAGGCCAAAAAATGGCCGGAAAGGGAATTTTCTATGGAAAAACAGGGAATTTTCTCTTTGGAGCCTTCGTGTTCTTGTTTCAGCGGGCCTTGAGGCTGCTTGTGGTGTGCAAAATGATGGGACGGATTGATCGAATGGTTTTGGAAGCCATGATTCTCATCGGATTTCCGACACTCGTCTTTTTAGGCCAAAAAATGGCCGGAAAGGGAATTTTCTATGGAAAAATAGGGAATTTTCTCTTTGGAGCCTTCGTGTTCTTGTTTCAGCGGGCCTTGAGGCTGCTTTGTGGTGTGCAAAATGATGGGACGGATTGATCGAATGGTTTTGGAAGCCATGATTCTCATCGGATTTCCGACACTCGTCTTTTTAGGCCAAAAAATGGCCGGAAAGGGAATTTTCTATGGAAAAATAGGGAATTTTCTCTTTGGAGCCTTCGTGTTCTTGTTTCAGCGGGCCTTGGGCTGCTTTGGTGTGCAAAATGATGGGACGGATTGATCGAATGGTTTTGGAAGCCATGATTCTCATCGGATTTCCGACACTCGTCTTTTTAGGCCAAAAAATGGCCGGAAAGGGAATTTTCTATGGAAAAATAGGGAATTTTCTCTTTGGAGCCTTCGTGTTCTTGTTTCAGCGGGCCTTGAGGCTGCTTTGTGGTGTGCAAAATGATGGGACGGATTGATCGAATGGTTTTGGAAGCCATGATTCTCATCGGATTTCCGACACTCGTCTTTTTAGGCCAAAAAATGGCCGGAAAGGGAATTTTCTATGGAAAAATAGGGAATTTTCTCTTTGGAGCCTTCGTGTTCTTGTTTCAGCGGGCCTTGGGCTGCTTTGGTGTGCAAAATGATGGGACGGATTGATCGAATGGTTTTGGAAGCCATGATTCTCATCGGATTTCCGACACTCGTCTTTTTAGGCCAAAAAATGGCCGGAAAGGGAATTTTCTATGGAAAAATAGGGAATTTTTCTCTTTGGAGCCTTCGTGTTCTTGTTTCAGCGGGCCTTGGCTGCTTGTGGTGTGCAAAATGATGGGACGGATTGATCGAATGGTTTTGGAAGCCATGATTCTCATCGGATTTCCGACACTCGTCTTTTTAGGCCAAAAAATGGCCGGAAAGGGAATTTTCTATGGAAAAATAGGGAATTTTCTCTTTGGAGCCTTCGTGTTCTTGTTTCAGCGGGCCTTGAGGCTGCTTTGGTGTGCAAAATGATGGGACGGATTGATCGAATGGTTTTGGAAGCCATGATTCTCATCGGATTTCCGACACTCGTCTTTTTAGGCCAAAAAATGGCCGGAAAGGGAATTTTCTATGGAAAAATAGGGAATTTTCTCTTTGGAGCCTTCGTGTTCTTGTTTCAGCGGGCCTTCGAGGCTGCTTTGGTGTGCAAAATGATGGGACGGATTGATCGAATGGTTTTGGAAGCCATGATTCTCATCGGATTTCCGACACTCGTCTTTTTAGGCCAAAAAATGGCCGGAAAGGGAATTTTCTATGGAAAAATAGGGAATTTTCTCTTTGGAGCCTTCGTGTTCTTGTTTTGCGGGCCTTGGGCTGCTTTGGTGTGCAAAATGATGGGGACGGATTGATCGAATGGTTTTGGAAGCCATGATTCTCATCGGATTTCCGACACTCGTCTTTTTTAGGCCAAAAAATGGCCGGAAAGGGAATTTTCTATGGAAAAACAGGGAATTTTCTCTTTGGAGCCTTCGTGTTCTTGTTTGCGGGCCTTGAGGCTGCTTTGGTGTGCAAAATGATGGGACGGATTGATCGAATGGTTTTGGAAGCCATGATTCTCATCGGATTTCCGACACTCGTCTTTTAGGCCAAAAAATGGCGGAAAGGGAATTTTCTATGGAAAAATAGGGAATTTTCTCTTTGGAGCCTTCGTGTTCTTGTTTCAGCGGGCCTTGAGGCTGCTTTGGTGTGCAAAATGATGGGACGGATTGATCGAATGGTTTTGGAAGCCATGATTCTCATCGGATTTCCGACACTCGTCTTTTTAGGCCAAAAAATGGCCGGAAGGGAATTTTCTATGGAAAAATAGGGAATTTTCTCTTTGGAGCCTTCGTGTTCTTGTTTCAGCGGGCCTTGAGGCTGCTTTGGTGTGCAAAATGATGGGACGGATTGATCGAATGGTTTTGGAAGCCATGATTCTCATCGGATTTCCGACACTCGTTTTTAGGCCAAAAAATGGCCGGAAAGGGAATTTTCTATGGAAAAATAGGGAATTTTTCTCTTTGGAGCCTTCGTGTTCTTGTTTGAGCGGGCCTTGAGGCTGCTTGTGGTGTGCAAAATGATGGGACGGATTGATCGAATGGTTTTGGAAGCCATGATTCTCATCGGATTTCCGACACTCGTCTTTTTAGGCCAAAAAATGGCGGAAAGGGAATTTTCTATGGAAAAATAGGGAATTTTCTCTTTGGAGCCTTCGTGTTCTTGTTTCAGCGGGCCTTGGCTGCTTTGGTGTGCAAAATGATGGGACGGATTGATCGAATGGTTTTGGAAGCCATGATTCTCATCGGATTTCCGACACTCGTCTTTTTTAGGCCAAAAAATGGCCGGAAAGGGAATTTTCTATGGAAAAACAGGGAATTTTCTCTTTGGAGCCTTCGTGTTCTTGTTTCAGCGAGCCTTCAGGCTGCTTTGGTGTGCAAAATGATGGGACGGATTGATCGAATGGTTTTGGAAGCCATGATTCTCATCGGATTTCCGACACTCGTCTTTTTAGGCCAAAAAATGGCCGGAAAGGGAATTTTCTATGGAAAAATAGGGAATTTTCTCTTTGGAGCCTTCGTGTTCTTGTTTCAGCGGGCCTTCAGGCTGCTGTGGTGTGCAAAATGATGGGACGGATTGATCGAATGGTTTTGGAAGCCATGATTCTCATCGGATTTCCGACACTCGTCTTTTTAGGCCAAAAAATGGCCGGAAAGGGAATTTTCTATGGAAAAATAGGGAATTTTCTCTTTGGAGCCTTCGTGTTCTTGTTTCAGCGGGCCTTGAGGGCTGCTTTGGTGTGCAAAATGATGGGACGGATTGATCGAATGGTTTTGGAAGCCATGATTCTCATCGGATTTCCGACACTCGTCGTTTTTAGGCCAAAAAATGGCCGGAAAGGGAATTTTCTATGGAAAAATAGGGAATTTTCTCTTTGGAGCCTTCGTGTTCTTGTTTCAGCGGGCCTTGAGGCTGCTTTGTGGTGTGCAAAATGATGGGACGGATTGATCGAATGGTTTTGGAAGCCATGATTCTCATCGGATTTCCGACACTCGTCGTTTTTAGGCCAAAAAATGGCGGAAAGGGAATTTTCTATGGAAAAATAGGGAATTTTCTCTTTGGAGCCTTCGTGTTCTTGTTTCAGCGGGCCTTCGAGGCTGCTTTGGTGTGCAAAATGATGGGACGGATTGATCGAATGGTTTTGGAAGCCATGATTCTCATCGGATTTCCGACACTCGTCTTTTTAGGCCAAAAAATGGCGGAAAGGGAATTTTCTATGGAAAAATAGGGAATTTTCTCTTTGGAGCCTTCGTGTTCTTGTTTCAGCGGGCCTTCAGGCTGCTGTGGTGTGCAAAATGATGGGACGGATTGATCGAATGGTTTTGGAAGCCATGATTCTCATCGGATTTCCGACACTCGTGTTTTTAGGCCAAAAAATGGCCGGAAAGGGAATTTTCTATGGAAAAATAGGGAATTTTCTCTTTGGAGCCTTCGTGTTCTTGTTTCAGCGGGCCTTGAGGCTGCTTGTGGTGTGCAAAATGATGGGACGGATTGATCGAATGGTTTTGGAAGCCATGATTCTCATCGGATTTCCGACACTCGTCTTTTTAGGCCAAAAAATGGCCGGAAAGGGAATTTTCTATGGAAAAATAGGGAATTTTCTCTTTGGAGCCTTCGTGTTCTTGTTTCAGCGGGCCTTGAGGCTGCTTTGGTGTGCAAAATGATGGGACGGATTGATCGAATGGTTTTGGAAGCCATGATTCTCATCGGATTTCCGACACTCGTGTTTTTAGGCAAAAAATGGCCGGAAAGGGAATTTTCTATGGAAAAATAGGGAATTTTCTCTTTGGAGCCTTCGTGTTCTTGTTTCGGCGGGCCTTGAGGCTGCTTTGGTGTGCAAAATGATGGGACGGATTGATCGAATGGTTTTGGAAGCCATGATTCTCATCGGATTTCCGACACTCGTCTTTTTAGGCCAAAAAATGGCCGGAAAGGGAATTTTCTATGGAAAAATAGGGAATTTTCTCTTTGGAGCCTTCGTGTTCTTGTTTGCGGGCCTTGAGGCTGCTTGTGGTGTGCAAATGATGGGACGGATTGATCGAATGGTTTTGGAAGCCATGATTCTCATCGGATTTCCGACACTCGTCTTTTTAGGCCAAAAAATGGCCGGAAAGGGAATTTTCTATGGAAAAATAGGGAATTTTCTCTTTGGAGCCTTCGTGTTCTTGTTTCAGCGGGCCTTGGGCTGCTTTGTGGTGTGCAAAATGATGGGACGGATTGATCGAATGGTTTTGGAAGCCATGATTCTCATCGGATTTCCGACACTCGTCTTTTAGGCCAAAAAATGGCCGGAAAGGGAATTTTCTATGGAAAAATAGGGAATTTTCTCTTTGGAGCCTTCGTGTTCTTGTTTCAGCGGGCCTTGAGCTGCTGTGGTGTGCAAAATGATGGGACGGATTGATCGAATGGTTTTGGAAGCCATGATTCTCATCGGATTTCCGACACTCGTCTTTTTAGGCCAAAAAATGGCCGGAAAGGGAATTTTCTATGGAAAAATAGGGAATTTTCTCTTTGGAGCCTTCGTGTTCTTGTTTCAGCGGGCCTTCAGGCTGCTGTGGTGTGCAAAATGATGGGACGGATTGATCGAATGGTTTTGGAAGCCATGATTCTCATCGGATTTCCGACACTCGTCTTTTTAGGCCAAAAAATGGCCGGAAAGGGAATTTTCTATGGAAAAATAGGGAATTTTCTCTTTGGAGCCTTCGTGTTCTTGTTTCAGCGGGCCTTGAGGCCTTGTGGTGTGCAAAATGATGGGACGGATTGATCGAATGGTTTTGGAAGCCATGATTCTCATCGGATTTCCGACACTCGTCTTTTTAGGCCAAAAAATGGCCGGAAAGGGAATTTTCTATGGAAAAATAGGGAATTTTCTCTTTGGAGCCTTCGTGTTCTTGTTTTCAGCGGGCCTTGAGGCTGCTTGTGGTGTGCAAAATGATGGGACGGATTGATCGAATGGTTTTGGAAGCCATGATTCTCATCGGATTTCCGACACTCGTGTTTTTAGGCCAAAAAATGGCCGGAAAGGGAATTTTCTATGGAAAAATAGGGAATTTTCTCTTTGGAGCCTTCGTGTTCTTGTTTGGCGGGCCTTGGCTGCTTTGGTGTGCAAAATGATGGGACGGATTGATCGAATGGTTTTGGAAGCCATGATTCTCATCGGATTTCCGACACTCGTCTTTTTAGGCCAAAAAATGGCCGGAAAGGGAATTTTCTATGGAAAAATAGGGAAATTTTCTCTTTGGAGCCTTCGTGTTCTTGTTTGGCGGGCCTTGAGGCTGCTTTGGTGTGCAAAATGATGGGACGGATTGATCGAATGGTTTTGGAAGCCATGATTCTCATCGGATTTCCGACACTCGTCTTTTTAGGCCAAAAAATGGCCGGAAAGGGAATTTTCTATGGAAAAATAGGGAATTTTCTCTTTGGAGCCTTCGTGTTCTTGTTTCAGCGGGCCTTGGGCTGCTTTGGTGTGCAAAATGATGGGACGGATTGATCGAATGGTTTTGGAAGCCATGATTCTCATCGGATTTCCGACACTCGTCTTTTTAGGCCAAAAAATGGCCGGAAAGGGAATTTTCTATGGAAAAATAGGGAATTTTCTCTTTGGAGCCTTCGTGTTCTTGTTTCAGCGGGCCTTGGGCTGCTTTGGTGTGCAAAATGATGGGACGGATTGATCGAATGGTTTTGGAAGCCATGATTCTCATCGGATTTCCGACACTCGTCTTTTAGGCCAAAAAATGGCCGGAAAGGGAATTTTCTATGGAAAAATAGGGAATTTTCTCTTTGGAGCCTTCGTGTTCTTGTTTCAGCGGGCCTTGAGGCTGCTTTGGTGTGCAAAATGATGGGACGGATTGATCGAATGGTTTTGGAAGCCATGATTCTCATCGGATTTCCGACACTCGTCTTTTTAGGCCAAAAAATGGCCGGAAAGGGAATTTTCTATGGAAAAATAGGGAATTTTCTCTTTGGAGCCTTCGTGTTCTTGTTTGCGGGCCTTGGGCTGCTGTGGTGTGCAAAATGATGGGACGGATTGATCGAATGGTTTTGGAAGCCATGATTCTCATCGGATTTCCGACACTCGTCTTTTTAGGCCAAAAAATGGCCGGAAAGGGAATTTTCTATGGAAAAATAGGGAATTTTCTCTTTGGAGCCTTCGTGTTCTTGTTTTGGCGGGCCTTGGGCTGCTTTGGTGTGCAAAATGATGGGACGGATTGATCGAATGGTTTTGGAAGCCATGATTCTCATCGGATTTCCGACACTCGTTTTTTAGGCCAAAAAATGGCCGGAAAGGGAATTTTCTATGGAAAAATAGGGAATTTTCTCTTTGGAGCCTTCGTGTTCTTGTTTCAGCGGGCCTTGGGCTGCTTGTGGTGTGCAAAATGATGGGACGGATTGATCGAATGGTTTTGGAAGCCATGATTCTCATCGGATTTCCGACACTCGTCTTTTTAGGCCAAAAAATGGCCGGAAAGGGAATTTTCTATGGAAAAAAATAGGGAAATTTTCTCTTTGGAGCCTTCGTGTTCTTGTTTTCGGCGGGCCTTCGAGGCTGCTTTGTGGTGTGCAAAATGATGGGACGGATTGATCGAATGGTTTTGGAAGCCATGATTCTCATCGGATTTCCGACACTCGTCTTTTTAGGCCAAAAAATGGCCGGAAAGGGAATTTTCTATGGAAAAATAGGGAATTTTCTCTTTGGAGCCTTCGTGTTCTTGTTTCAGCGGGCCTTGGCTGCTTTGGTGTGCAAAATGATGGGACGGATTGATCGAATGGTTTTGGAAGCCATGATTCTCATCGGATTTCCGACACTCGTCTTTTTAGGCCAAAAAATGGCCGGAAAGGGAATTTTCTATGGAAAAATAGGGAATTTTCTCTTTGGAGCCTTCGTGTTCTTGTTTCGGCGGGCCTTGAGGCTGCTTTGGTGTGCAAAATGATGGGACGGATTGATCGAATGGTTTTGGAAGCCATGATTCTCATCGGATTTCCGACACTCGTCTTTTTAGGCCAAAAAATGGCGGAAAGGGAATTTTCTATGGAAAAATAGGGAATTTTCTCTTTGGAGCCTTCGTGTTCTTGTTTCAGCGGGCCTTCGAGGCTGCTTTGGTGTGCAAAATGATGGGACGGATTGATCGAATGGTTTTGGAAGCCATGATTCTCATCGGATTTCCGACACTCGTCTTTTTAGGCCAAAAAATGGCCGGAAAGGGAATTTTCTATGGAAAAAATAGGGAATTTTCTCTTTGGAGCCTTCGTGTTCTTGTTTCAGCGGGCCTTGAGGCTGCTTGTGGTGTGCAAAATGATGGGACGGATTGATCGAATGGTTTTGGAAGCCATGATTCTCATCGGATTTCCGACACTCGTCTTTTTTAGGCCAAAAAATGGCCGGAAAGGGAATTTTCTATGGAAAAACAGGGAATTTTCTCTTTGGAGCCTTCGTGTTCTTGTTTCAGCGGGCCTTGGGCTGCTTTGGTGTGCAAAATGATGGGACGGATTGATCGAATGGTTTTGGAAGCCATGATTCTCATCGGATTTCCGACACTCGTCTTTTAGGCCAAAAAATGGCCGGAAAGGGAATTTTCTATGGAAAAATAGGGAATTTTCTCTTTGGAGCCTTCGTGTTCTTGTTTCAGCGGGCCTTGAGGCTGCTTGTGGTGTGCAAAATGATGGGACGGATTGATCGAATGGTTTTGGAAGCCATGATTCTCATCGGATTTCCGACACTCGCTTTTTAGGCCAAAAAATGGCCGGAAAGGGAATTTTCTATGGAAAAATAGGGAATTTTCTCTTTGGAGCCTTCGTGTTCTTGTTTGCGGGCCTTGGGCTGCTTGTGGTGTGCAAAATGATGGGACGGATTGATCGAATGGTTTTGGAAGCCATGATTCTCATCGGATTTCCGACACTCGTCTTTTTTAGGCCAAAAAATGGCCGGAAAGGGAATTTTCTATGGAAAAACAGGGAATTTTCTCTTTGGAGCCTTCGTGTTCTTGTTTTGGCGGGCCTTGAGGCTGCTTTGGTGTGCAAAATGATGGGACGGATTGATCGAATGGTTTTGGAAGCCATGATTCTCATCGGATTTCCGACACTCGTCTTTTTAGGCCAAAAAATGGCGGAAAGGGAATTTTCTATGGAAAAATAGGGAATTTTCTCTTTGGAGCCTTCGTGTTCTTGTTTCAGCGGGCCTTGAGGCTGCTTTGGTGTGCAAAATGATGGGACGGATTGATCGAATGGTTTTGGAAGCCATGATTCTCATCGGATTTCCGACACTCGTCTTTTTAGGCCAAAAAATGGCCGGAAAGGGAATTTTCTATGGAAAAATAGGGAATTTTCTCTTTGGAGCCTTCGTGTTCTTGTTTCAGCGGGCCTTGAGGCTGCTTGTGGTGTGCAAAATGATGGGACGGATTGATCGAATGGTTTTGGAAGCCATGATTCTCATCGGATTTCCGACACTCGTCTTTTTAGGCCAAAAAATGGCCGGAAAGGGAATTTTCTATGGAAAAATAGGGAATTTTCTCTTTGGAGCCTTCGTGTTCTTGTTTCAGCGGGCCTTGAGGCTGCTTTGGTGTGCAAAATGATGGGACGGATTGATCGAATGGTTTTGGAAGCCATGATTCTCATCGGATTTCCGACACTCGTCTTTTTAGGCCAAAAAATGGCCGGAAAGGGAATTTTCTATGGAAAAATAGGGAATTTTCTCTTTGGAGCCTTCGTGTTCTTGTTTCGGGCCTTGAGGCTGCTTTGGTGTGCAAAATGATGGGACGGATTGATCGAATGGTTTTGGAAGCCATGATTCTCATCGGATTTCCGACACTCGTCTTTTTAGGCCAAAAAATGGCCGGAAAGGGAATTTTCTATGGAAAAATAGGGAATTTTCTCTTTGGAGCCTTCGTGTTCTTGTTTCAGCGGGCCTTGAGGCTGCTTGTGGTGTGCAAAATGATGGGACGGATTGATCGAATGGTTTTGGAAGCCATGATTCTCATCGGATTTCCGACACTCGTCTTTTTAGGCCAAAAAATGGCCGGAAAGGGAATTTTCTATGGAAAAATAGGGAATTTTCTCTTTGGAGCCTTCGTGTTCTTGTTTCAGCGGGCCTTGAGGCTGCTTGTGGTGTGCAAAATGATGGGACGGATTGATCGAATGGTTTTGGAAGCCATGATTCTCATCGGATTTCCGACACTCGTCTTTTTAGGCCAAAAAATGGCCGGAAAGGGAATTTTCTATGGAAAAATAGGGAATTTTCTCTTTGGAGCCTTCGTGTTCTTGTTTCAGCGGGCCTTGAGGCTGCTTGTGGTGTGCAAAATGATGGGACGGATTGATCGAATGGTTTTGGAAGCCATGATTCTCATCGGATTTCCGACACTCGTCTTTTTAGGCCAAAAAATGGCCGGAAAGGGAATTTTCTATGGAAAAATAGGGAATTTTCTCTTTGGAGCCTTCGTGTTCTTGTTTCGGCGGGCCTTGAGGCTGCTTTGGTGTGCAAAATGATGGGACGGATTGATCGAATGGTTTTGGAAGCCATGATTCTCATCGGATTTCCGACACTCGTCTTTTTAGGCCAAAAAATGGCCGGAAAGGGAATTTTCTATGGAAAAATAGGGAATTTTCTCTTTGGAGCCTTCGTGTTCTTGTTTCAGCGGGCCTTGAGGCTGCTTTGGTGTGCAAAATGATGGGACGGATTGATCGAATGGTTTTGGAAGCCATGATTCTCATCGGATTTCCGACACTCGTCTTTTTAGGCCAAAAAATGGCCGGAAAGGGAATTTTCTATGGAAAAATAGGGAATTTTCTCTTTGGAGCCTTCGTGTTCTTGTTTCAGCGGGCCTTGAGGCTGCTTGTGGTGTGCAAAATGATGGGACGGATTGATCGAATGGTTTTGGAAGCCATGATTCTCATCGGATTTCCGACACTCGTCTTTTTAGGCCAAAAAATGGCCGGAAAGGGAATTTTCTATGGAAAAATAGGGAATTTTTCTCTTTGGAGCCTTCGTGTTCTTGTTTCAGCGGGCCTTCGAGGCTGCTTTGGTGTGCAAAATGATGGGACGGATTGATCGAATGGTTTTGGAAGCCATGATTCTCATCGGATTTCCGACACTCGTCTTTTTTAGGCCAAAAAATGGCCGGAAAGGGAATTTTCTATGGAAAAACAGGGAATTTTCTCTTTGGAGCCTTCGTGTTCTTGTTTCAGCGGGCCTTCAGGCTGCTGTGGTGTGCAAAATGATGGGACGGATTGATCGAATGGTTTTGGAAGCCATGATTCTCATCGGATTTCCGACACTCGTCTTTTTAGGCCAAAAAATGGCGGAAAGGGAATTTTCTATGGAAAAATAGGGAATTTTCTCTTTGGAGCCTTCGTGTTCTTGTTTCAGCGGGCCTTCGGGCTGCTTGTGGTGTGCAAAATGATGGGACGGATTGATCGAATGGTTTTGGAAGCCATGATTCTCATCGGATTTCCGACACTCGTCTTTTTAGGCCAAAAAATGGCCGGAAAGGGAATTTTCTATGGAAAAACAGGGAATTTTCTCTTTGGAGCCTTCGTGTTCTTGTTTCAGCGGGCCTTCAGGCTGCTTTGGTGTGCAAAATGATGGGACGGATTGATCGAATGGTTTTGGAAGCCATGATTCTCATCGGATTTCCGACACTCGTTTTTTAGGCCAAAAAATGGCCGGAAAGGGAATTTTCTATGGAAAAATAGGGAATTTTCTCTTTGGAGCCTTCGTGTTCTTGTTTCAGCGGGCCTTGGGCTGCTTTGGTGTGCAAAATGATGGGACGGATTGATCGAATGGTTTTGGAAGCCATGATTCTCATCGGATTTCCGACACTCGTCTTTTTAGGCCAAAAAATGGCCGGAAAGGGAATTTTCTATGGAAAAATAGGGAATTTTCTCTTTGGAGCCTTCGTGTTCTTGTTTCAGCGGGCCTTGGGCTGCTTTGGTGTGCAAAATGATGGGACGGATTGATCGAATGGTTTTGGAAGCCATGATTCTCATCGGATTTCCGACACTCGTCTTTTTAGGCCAAAAAATGGCGGAAAGGGAATTTTCTATGGAAAAATAGGGAATTTTCTCTTTGGAGCCTTCGTGTTCTTGTTTCAGCGGGCCTTTGGCTGCTTGTGGTGTGCAAAATGATGGGACGGATTGATCGAATGGTTTTGGAAGCCATGATTCTCATCGGATTTCCGACACTCGTCTTTTTAGGCCAAAAAATGGCCGGAAAGGGAATTTTCTATGGAAAAATAGGGAATTTTCTCTTTGGAGCCTTCGTGTTCTTGTTTCAGCGGGCCTTCGAGGCTGCTTTGGTGTGCAAAATGATGGGACGGATTGATCGAATGGTTTTGGAAGCCATGATTCTCATCGGATTTCCGACACTCGTGTTTTTAGGCCAAAAAATGGCCGGAAAGGGAATTTTCTATGGAAAAATAGGGAATTTTCTCTTTGGAGCCTTCGTGTTCTTGTTTCAGCGGGCCTTGAGGCTGCTTGTGGTGTGCAAAATGATGGGACGGATTGATCGAATGGTTTTGGAAGCCATGATTCTCATCGGATTTCCGACACTCGTCTTTTTAGGCCAAAAAATGGCCGGAAAGGGAATTTTCTATGGAAAAATAGGGAATTTTCTCTTTGGAGCCTTCGTGTTCTTGTTTCGGCGGGCCTTCGGGCTGCTTGTGGTGTGCAAAATGATGGGACGGATTGATCGAATGGTTTTGGAAGCCATGATTCTCCGGGATTTCCGACACTCGTCTTTTTAGGCCAAAAAATGGCCGGAAAGGGAATTTTCTATGGAAAAATAGGGAATTTTCTCTTTGGAGCCTTCGTGTTCTTGTTTCAGCGGGCCTTGGGCTGCTTTGGTGTGCAAAATGATGGGACGGATTGATCGAATGGTTTTGGAAGCCATGATTCTCATCGGATTTCCGACACTCGTCTTTTTAGGCCAAAAAATGGCCGGAAAGGGAATTTTCTATGGAAAAATAGGGAATTTTCTCTTTGGAGCCTTCGTGTTCTTGTTTCAGCGGGCCTTGAGGCTGCTTTGGTGTGCAAAATGATGGGACGGATTGATCGAATGGTTTTGGAAGCCATGATTCTCATCGGATTTCCGACACTCGTCTTTTTAGGCCAAAAAATGGCCGGAAAGGGAATTTTCTATGGAAAAATAGGGAATTTTCTCTTTGGAGCCTTCGTGTTCTTGTTTCAGCGGGCCTTGAGGCTGCTTTGGTGTGCAAAATGATGGGACGGATTGATCGAATGGTTTTGGAAGCCATGATTCTCATCGGATTTCCGACACTCGTGTTTTTATGCCAAAAAATGGCCGGAAAGGGAATTTTCTATGGAAAAATAGGGAATTTTCTCTTTGGAGCCTTCGTGTTCTTGTTTCAGCGGGCCTTGAGGCTGCTTTGGTGTGCAAAATGATGGGACGGATTGATCGAATGGTTTTGGAAGCCATGATTCTCATCGGATTTCCGACACTCGTCTTTTTAGGCCAAAAAATGGCCGGAAAGGGAATTTTCTATGGAAAAATAGGGAATTTTCTCTTTGGAGCCTTCGTGTTCTTGTTTCAGCGGGCCTTGAGGCTGCTTTGGTGTGCAAAATGATGGGACGGATTGATCGAATGGTTTTGGAAGCCATGATTCTCATCGGATTTCCGACACTCGTTTTTAGGCCAAAAAATGGCCGGAAAGGGAATTTTCTATGGAAAAATAGGGAATTTTCTCTTTGGAGCCTTCGTGTTCTTGTTTCAGCGGGCCTTCGGGCTGCTTGTGGTGTGCAAAATGATGGGACGGATTGATCGAATGGTTTTGGAAGCCATGATTCTCATCGGATTTCCGACACTCGTCTTTTTAGGCCAAAAAATGGCCGGAAAGGGAATTTTCTATGGAAAAATAGGGAATTTTCTCTTTGGAGCCTTCGTGTTCTTGTTTCAGCGGGCCTTGAGGCTGCTTTGGTGTGCAAAATGATGGGGACGGATTGATCGAATGGTTTTGGAAGCCATGATTCTCATCGGATTTCCGACACTCGTCTTTTTAGGCCAAAAAATGGCCGGAAAGGGAATTTTCTATGGAAAAATAGGGAATTTTCTCTTTGGAGCCTTCGTGTTCTTGTTTCAGCGGGCCTTGGCTGCTTGTGGTGTGCAAAATGATGGGACGGATTGATCGAATGGTTTTGGAAGCCATGATTCTCTCGGATTTCCGACACTCGTCTTTTTAGGCCAAAAAATGGCGGAAAGGAATTTTCTATGGAAAAATAGGGAATTTTCTCTTTGGAGCCTTCGTGTTCTTGTTTCAGCGGGCCTTGAGGCTGCTTGTGGTGTGCAAAATGATGGGACGGATTGATCGAATGGTTTTGGAAGCCATGATTCTCATCGGATTTCCGACACTCGTCGTTTTTAGGCCAAAAAATGGCCGGAAAGGGAATTTTCTATGGAAAAATAGGGAATTTTCTCTTTGGAGCCTTCGTGTTCTTGTTTAGCGGGCCTTGAGGCTGCTTTGGTGTGCAAAATGATGGGACGGATTGATCGAATGGTTTTGGAAGCCATGATTCTCATCGGATTTCCGACACTCGTCTTTTTAGGCCAAAAAATGGCCGGAAAGGGAATTTTCTATGGAAAAATAGGGAATTTTCTCTTTGGAGCCTTCGTGTTCTTGTTTCGGCGGGCCTTGGCTGCTTGTGGTGTGCAAAATGATGGGACGGATTGATCGAATGGTTTTGGAAGCCATGATTCTCATCGGATTTCCGACACTCGTGTTTTTAGGCCAAAAAATGGCCGGAAAGGGAATTTTCTATGGAAAAATAGGGAATTTTCTCTTTGGAGCCTTCGTGTTCTTGTTTCAGCGGGCCTTGGCTGCTTTGGTGTGCAAAATGATGGGACGGATTGATCGAATGGTTTTGGAAGCCATGATTCTCATCGGATTTCCGACTCTCGTCTTTTTAGGCCAAAAAATGGCCGGAAAGGGAATTTTCTATGGAAAAATAGGGAATTTTCTCTTTGGAGCCTTCGTGTTCTTGTTTCAGCGGGCCTTGAGGCTGCTTTGGTGTGCAAAATGATGGGACGGATTGATCGAATGGTTTTGGAAGCCATGATTCTCATCGGATTTCCGACACTCGTCTTTTTAGGCCAAAAAATGGCCGGAAAGGGAATTTTCTATGGAAAAATAGGGAATTTTCTCTTTGGAGCCTTCGTGTTCTTGTTTCAGCGGGCCTTCGGGCTGCTTTGGTGTGCAAAATGATGGGACGGATTGATCGAATGGTTTTGGAAGCCATGATTCTCATCGGATTTCCGACACTCGTCTTTTTAGGCCAAAAAATGGCCGGAAAGGGAATTTTCTATGGAAAAATAGGGAATTTTCTCTTTGGAGCCTTCGTGTTCTTGTTTCAGCGGGCCTTGAGGCTGCTTTGGTGTGCAAAATGATGGGACGGATTGATCGAATGGTTTTGGAAGCCATGATTCTCATCGGATTTCCGACACTCGTGTTTTTATGCCAAAAAATGGCCGGAAAGGGAATTTTCTATGGAAAAATAGGGAATTTTCTCTTTGGAGCCTTCGTGTTCTTGTTTCAGCGGGCCTTGGGCTGCTTTGGTGTGCAAAATGATGGGACGGATTGATCGAATGGTTTTGGAAGCCATGATTCTCATCGGATTTCCGACACTCGTCTTTTTAGGCCAAAAAATGGCCGGAAAGGGAATTTTCTATGGAAAAATAGGGAATTTTCTCTTTGGAGCCTTCGTGTTCTTGTTTCAGCGGGCCTTGAGGCTGCTTTGGTGTGCAAAATGATGGGACGGATTGATCGAATGGTTTTGGAAGCCATGATTCTCATCGGATTTCCGACACTCGTCTTTTTAGGCCAAAAAATGGCCGGAAAGGGAATTTTCTATGGAAAAATAGGGAATTTTCTCTTTGGAGCCTTCGTGTTCTTGTTTCAGCGGGCCTTGGGCTGCTTTGGTGTGCAAAATGATGGGACGGATTGATCGAATGGTTTTGGAAGCCATGATTCTCATCGGATTTCCGACACTCGTCTTTTTAGGCCAAAAAATGGCCGGAAAGGGAATTTTCTATGGAAAAATAGGGAATTTTCTCTTTGGAGCCTTCGTGTTCTTGTTTCAGCGGGCCTTGGGCTGCTTGTGGTGTGCAAAATGATGGGACGGATTGATCGAATGGTTTTGGAAGCCATGATTCTCATCGGATTTCCGACACTCGTCTTTTTAGGCCAAAAAATGGCCGGAAAGGGAATTTTCTATGGAAAAATAGGGAATTTTCTCTTTGGAGCCTTCGTGTTCTTGTTTCAGCGGGCCTTCAGGCTGCTGTGGTGTGCAAAATGATGGGACGGATTGATCGAATGGTTTTGGAAGCCATGATTCTCATCGGATTTCCGACACTCGTCTTTTTAGGCCAAAAAATGGCCGGAAAGGGAATTTTCTATGGAAAAATAGGGAATTTTCTCTTTGGAGCCTTCGTGTTCTTGTTTCAGCGGGCCTTGAGGCTGCTTTGGTGTGCAAAATGATGGGACGGATTGATCGAATGGTTTTGGAAGCCATGATTCTCATCGGATTTCCGACACTCGTCTTTTAGGCCAAAAAATGGCCGGAAAGGGAATTTTCTATGGAAAAATAGGGAATTTTCTCTTTGGAGCCTTCGTGTTCTTGTTTCAGCGGGCCTTGAGGCTGCTTGTGGTGTGCAAAATGATGGGACGGATTGATCGAATGGTTTTGGAAGCCATGATTCTCATCGGATTTCCGACACTCGTCTTTTTAGGCCAAAAAATGGCCGGAAAGGGAATTTTCTATGGAAAAATAGGGAATTTTCTCTTTGGAGCCTTCGTGTTCTTGTTTCAGCGGGCCTTCGGGCTGCTTTGGTGTGCAAAATGATGGGACGGATTGATCGAATGGTTTTGGAAGCCATGATTCTCATCGGATTTCCGACACTCGTGTTTTTAGGCCAAAAAATGGCCGGAAAGGGAATTTTCTATGGAAAAATAGGGAATTTTCTCTTTGGAGCCTTCGTGTTCTTGTTTCAGCGGGCCTTGAGGCTGCTTTGGTGTGCAAAATGATGGGACGGATTGATCGAATGGTTTTGGAAGCCATGATTCTCATCGGATTTCCGACACTCGTCTTTTTAGGCCAAAAAATGGCCGGAAAGGGAATTTTCTATGGAAAAATAGGGAATTTTCTCTTTGGAGCCTTCGTGTTCTTGTTTCAGCGGGCCTTGGCTGCTTGTGGTGTGCAAAATGATGGGACGGATTGATCGAATGGTTTTGGAAGCCATGATTCTCATCGGATTTCCGACACTCGTCTTTTTAGGCCAAAAAATGGCCGGAAAGGGAATTTTCTATGGAAAAATAGGGAATTTTCTCTTTGGAGCCTTCGTGTTCTTGTTTCAGCGGGCCTTGGGCTGCTTTGGTGTGCAAAATGATGGGACGGATTGATCGAATGGTTTTGGAAGCCATGATTCTCATCGGATTTCCGACACTCGTGTTTTTTAGGCCAAAAAATGGCCGGAAAGGGAATTTTCTATGGAAAAACAGGGAATTTTCTCTTTGGAGCCTTCGTGTTCTTGTTTCAGCGGGCCTTCAGGCTGCTTGTGGTGTGCAAAATGATGGGACGGATTGATCGAATGGTTTTGGAAGCCATGATTCTCATCGGATTTCCGACACTCGTCTTTTTAGGCCAAAAAATGGCCGGAAAGGGAATTTTCTATGGAAAAATAGGGAATTTTCTCTTTGGAGCCTTCGTGTTCTTGTTTCAGCGGGCCTTGAGGCTGCTTTGGTGTGCAAAATGATGGGACGGATTGATCGAATGGTTTTGGAAGCCATGATTCTCATCGGATTTCCGACACTCGTCTTTTTAGGCCAAAAAATGGCCGGAAAGGGAATTTTCTATGGAAAAATAGGGAATTTTCTCTTTGGAGCCTTCGTGTTCTTGTTTCAGCGGGCCTTGAGGCTGCTTGTGGTGTGCAAAATGATGGGACGGATTGATCGAATGGTTTTGGAAGCCATGATTCTCATCGGATTTCCGACACTCGTGTTTTTTAGGCCAAAAAATGGCCGGAAAGGGAATTTTCTATGGAAAAACAGGGAATTTTCTCTTTGGAGCCTTCGTGTTCTTGTTTCAGCGGGCCTTCAGGCTGCTGTGGTGTGCAAAATGATGGGACGGATTGATCGAATGGTTTTGGAAGCCATGATTCTCATCGGATTTCCGACACTCGTCTTTTTAGGCCAAAAAATGGCCGGAAAGGGAATTTTCTATGGAAAAATAGGGAATTTTCTCTTTGGAGCCTTCGTGTTCTTGTTTCAGCGGGCCTTGAGGCTGCTTTGGTGTGCAAAATGATGGGACGGATTGATCGAATGGTTTTGGAAGCCATGATTCTCATCGGATTTCCGACACTCGTGTTTTTTTAGGCCAAAAAATGGCCGGAAAGGGAATTTTCTATGGAAAAATAGGGAATTTTCTCTTTGGAGCCTTCGTGTTCTTGTTTCAGCGGGCCTTGAGGCTGCTTTGGTGTGCAAAATGATGGGACGGATTGATCGAATGGTTTTGGAAGCCATGATTCTCATCGGATTTCCGACACTCGTTTTTAGGCCAAAAAATGGCCGGAAAGGGAATTTTCTATGGAAAAAAGGGAATTTTCTCTTTGGAGCCTTCGTGTTCTTGTTTCAGCGGGCCTTCGAGGCTGCTTGTGGTGTGCAAAATGATGGGACGGATTGATCGAATGGTTTTGGAAGCCATGATTCTCATCGGATTTCCGACACTCGTCTTTTAGGCCAAAAAATGGCCGGAAAGGGAATTTTCTATGGAAAAATAGGGAATTTTCTCTTTGGAGCCTTCGTGTTCTTGTTTCAGCGGGCCTTGAGGCTGCTTTGGTGTGCAAAATGATGGGACGGATTGATCGAATGGTTTTGGAAGCCATGATTCTCATCGGATTTCCGACACTCGTCTTTTTAGGCCAAAAAATGGCCGGAAAGGGAATTTTCTATGGAAAAAAGGGAATTTTCTCTTTGGAGCCTTCGTGTTCTTGTTTCAGCGGGCCTTGGCTGCTGCTTTGGTGTGCAAAATGATGGGACGGATTGATCGAATGGTTTTGGAAGCCATGATTCTCATCGGATTTCCGACACTCGTCTTTTTAGGCCAAAAAATGGCCGGAAAGGGAATTTTCTATGGAAAAATAGGGAATTTTCTCTTTGGAGCCTTCGTGTTCTTGTTTCAGCGGGCCTTGGGCTGCTTGTGGTGTGCAAAATGATGGGACGGATTGATCGAATGGTTTTGGAAGCCATGATTCTCATCGGATTTCCGACACTCGTCTTTTTAGGCCAAAAAATGGCCGGAAAGGGAATTTTCTATGGAAAAATAGGGAATTTTCTCTTTGGAGCCTTCGTGTTCTTGTTTCAGCGGGCCTTGGGCTGCTTTTGGTGTGCAAAATGATGGGACGGATTGATCGAATGGTTTTGGAAGCCATGATTCTCATCGGATTTCCGACACTCGTGTTTTTTATGCCAAAAAATGGCCGGAAAGGGAATTTTCTATGCAAAAATACGGAATTTTCTCTGTGGAGCCTTCGTGTTCTTGTTGCAGCGGGCCTTGGGCTGCTTTGTGGTGTGCAAAATGATGGGACGGATTGATCGAATGGTTTTGGAAGCCATGATTCTCATCGGATTTCCGACACTCGTCTTTTTAGGCCAAAAAATGGCCGGAAAGGGAATTTTCTATGGAAAAATAGGGAATTTTCTCTTTGGAGCCTTCGTGTTCTTGTTTCAGCGGGCCTTGAGGCTGCTTTGGTGTGCAAAATGATGGGACGGATTGATCGAATGGTTTTGGAAGCCATGATTCTCATCGGATTTCCGACACTCGTCTTTTTAGGCCAAAAAATGGCCGGAAAGGGAATTTTCTATGGAAAAATAGGGAATTTTCTCTTTGGAGCCTTCGTGTTCTTGTTTCAGCGGGCCTTGAGGCTGCTTTGGTGTGCAAAATGATGGGACGGATTGATCGAATGGTTTTGGAAGCCATGATTCTCATCGGATTTCCGACACTCGTCTTTTTAGGCCAAAAAATGGCCGGAAAGGGAATTTTCTATGGAAAAATAGGGAATTTTCTCTTTGGAGCCTTCGTGTTCTTGTTTCAGCGGGCCTTGAGGCTGCTTGTGGTGTGCAAAATGATGGGACGGATTGATCGAATGGTTTTGGAAGCCATGATTCTCATCGGATTTCCGACACTCGTCTTTTTAGCCAAAAAATGGCCGGAAAGGGAATTTTCTATGGAAAAATAGGGAATTTTCTCTTTGGAGCCTTCGTGTTCTTGTTTCAGCGGGCCTTGGGCTGCTTGTGGTGTGCAAAATGATGGGACGGATTGATCGAATGGTTTTGGAAGCCATGATTCTCATCGGATTTCCGACACTCGTGTTTTTTTAGGCCAAAAAATGGCCGGAAAGGGAATTTTCTATGGAAAAATAGGGAATTTTCTCTTTGGAGCCTTCGTGTTCTTGTTTCAGCGGGCCTTCGAGGCTGCTTTGGTGTGCAAAATGATGGGACGGATTGATCGAATGGTTTTGGAAGCCATGATTCTCATCGGATTTCCGACACTCGTCTTTTTAGGCCAAAAAATGGCCGGAAAGGGAATTTTCTATGGAAAAATAGGGAATTTTCTCTTTGGAGCCTTCGTGTTCTTGTTTCAGCGGGCCTTGAGGCTGCTTTGGTGTGCAAAATGATGGGACGGATTGATCGAATGGTTTTGGAAGCCATGATTCTCATCGGATTTCCGACACTCGTCTTTTTAGGCCAAAAAATGGCCGGAAAGGGAATTTTCTATGGAAAAATAGGGAATTTTCTCTTTGGAGCCTTCGTGTTCTTGTTTCAGCGGGCCTTGAGGCTGCTTGTGGTGTGCAAAATGATGGGACGGATTGATCGAATGGTTTTGGAAGCCATGATTCTCATCGGATTTCCGACACTCGTGTTTTTATGCCAAAAAATGGCCGGAAAGGGAATTTTCTATGGAAAAATAGGGAATTTTCTCTTTGGAGCCTTCGTGTTCTTGTTTCAGCGGGCCTTCAGGCTGCTTTGGTGTGCAAAATGATGGGACGGATTGATCGAATGGTTTTGGAAGCCATGATTCTCATCGGATTTCCGACACTCGTCTTTTTTAGGCCAAAAAATGGCCGGAAAGGGAATTTTCTATGGAAAAACAGGGAATTTTCTCTTTGGAGCCTTCGTGTTCTTGTTTCAGCGGGCCCTTGCTGCTGCTTTGGTGTGCAAAATGATGGGACGGATTGATCGAATGGTTTTGGAAGCCATGATTCTCATCGGATTTCCGACACTCGTCTTTTTAGGCCAAAAAATGGCCGGAAAGGGAATTTTCTATGGAAAAAAGGGAATTTTCTCTTTGGAGCCTTCGTGTTCTTGTTTCAGCGGGCCTTGGGCTGCTGTGGTGTGCAAAATGATGGGACGGATTGATCGAATGGTTTTGGAAGCCATGATTCTCATCGGATTTCCGACACTCGTGTTTTTATGCCAAAAAATGGCCGGAAAGGGAATTTTCTATGGAAAAATAGGGAATTTTCTCTTTGGAGCCTTCGTGTTCTTGTTTCAGCGGGCCTTGGCTGCTTTGGTGTGCAAAATGATGGGACGGATTGATCGAATGGTTTTGGAAGCCATGATTCTCATCGGATTTCCGACACTCGTCTTTTTAGGCCAAAAAATGGCCGGAAAGGGAATTTTCTATGGAAAAATAGGGTTTTCTCTTTGGAGCCTTCGTGTTCTTGTTTCAGCGGGCCTTGAGGCTGCTTTGGTGTGCAAAATGATGGGACGGATTGATCGAATGGTTTTGGAAGCCATGATTCTCATCGGATTTCCGACACTCGTCTTTTTAGGCCAAAAAATGGCCGGAAAGGGAATTTTCTATGGAAAAATAGGGAATTTTCTCTTTGGAGCCTTCGTGTTCTTGTTTCAGCGGGCCTTGGGCTGCTGTGGTGTGCAAAATGATGGGACGGATTGATCGAATGGTTTTGGAAGCCATGATTCTCATCGGATTTCCGACACTCGTCTTTTTAGGCCAAAAAATGGCCGGAAAGGGAATTTTCTATGGAAAAATAGGGAATTTTCTCTTTGGAGCCTTCGTGTTCTTGTTTCAGCGGGCCTTGAGGCTGCTTTGGTGTGCAAAATGATGGGACGGATTGATCGAATGGTTTTGGAAGCCATGATTCTCATCGGATTTCCGACACTCGTGTTTTTATGCCAAAAAATGGCCGGAAAGGGAATTTTCTATGGAAAAATAGGGAATTTTCTCTTTGGAGCCTTCGTGTTCTTGTTTCAGCGGGCCTTGGCTGCTTGTGGTGTGCAAAATGATGGGACGGATTGATCGAATGGTTTTGGAAGCCATGATTCTCATCGGATTTCCGACACTCGTCTTTTTAGGCCAAAAAATGGCCGGAAAGGGAATTTTCTATGGAAAAATAGGGAATTTTCTCTTTGGAGCCTTCGTGTTCTTGTTTCAGCGGGCCTTGAGGCTGCTTGTGGTGTGCAAAATGATGGGACGGATTGATCGAATGGTTTTGGAAGCCATGATTCTCATCGGATTTCCGACACTCGTCTTTTTAGGCCAAAAAATGGCCGGAAAGGGAATTTTCTATGGAAAAATAGGGAATTTTCTCTTTGGAGCCTTCGTGTTCTTGTTTCAGCGGGCCTTGAGGCTGCTTGGTGTGCAAAATGATGGGACGGATTGATCGAATGGTTTTGGAAGCCATGATTCTCATCGGATTTCCGACACTCGTGTTTTTATGCCAAAAAATGGCCGGAAAGGGAATTTTCTATGGAAAAATAGGGAATTTTCTCTGTGGAGCCTTCGTGTTCTTGTTTCAGCGGGCCTTGGGCTGCTTGTGGTGTGCAAAATGATGGGACGGATTGATCGAATGGTTTTGGAAGCCATGATTCTCATCGGATTTCCGACACTCGTGTTTTTAGGCCAAAAAATGGCCGGAAAGGGAATTTTCTATGGAAAAATAGGGAATTTTCTCTTTGGAGCCTTCGTGTTCTTGTTTCAGCGGGCCTTGGGCTGCTTTGGTGTGCAAAATGATGGGACGGATTGATCGAATGGTTTTGGAAGCCATGATTCTCATCGGATTTCCGACACTCGTCTTTTTAGGCCAAAAAATGGCCGGAAAGGGAATTTTCTATGGAAAAATAGGGAATTTTCTCTTTGGAGCCTTCGTGTTCTTGTTTCAGCGGGCCTTGAGCTGCTGCTTGTGGTGTGCAAAATGATGGGACGGATTGATCGAATGGTTTTGGAAGCCATGATTCTCATCGGATTTCCGACACTCGTCTTTTTAGGCCAAAAAATGGCCGGAAAGGGAATTTTCTATGGAAAAATAGGGAATTTTCTCTTTGGAGCCTTCGTGTTCTTGTTTCAGCGGGCCTTGAGGCTGCTTTGGTGTGCAAAATGATGGGACGGATTGATCGAATGGTTTTGGAAGCCATGATTCTCATCGGATTTCCGACACTCGTCTTTTTAGGCCAAAAAATGGCCGGAAAGGGAATTTTCTATGGAAAAATAGGGAATTTTCTCTTGGAGCCTTCGTGTTCTTGTTTCAGCGGGCCTTGAGGCTGCTTTGGTGTGCAAAATGATGGGACGGATTGATCGAATGGTTTTGGAAGCCATGATTCTCATCGGATTTCCGACACTCGTCTTTTTAGGCCAAAAAATGGCCGGAAAGGGAATTTTCTATGGAAAAATAGGGATTTTTTTCTTTGGAGCCTTCGTGTTCTTGTTTCAGCGGGCCTTGAGGCTGCTTTGGTGTGCAAAATGATGGGACGGATTGATCGAATGGTTTTGGAAGCCATGATTCTCATCGGATTTCCGACACTCGTCTTTTTAGGCCAAAAAATGGCCGGAAAGGGAATTTTCTATGGAAAAATAGGGAATTTTCTCTTTGGAGCCTTCGTGTTCTTGTTTCAGCGGGCCTTGGGCTGCTTGTGGTGTGCAAAATGATGGGACGGATTGATCGAATGGTTTTGGAAGCCATGATTCTCATCGGATTTCCGACACTCGTCTTTTTATGCCAAAAAATGGCCGGAAAGGGAATTTTCTATGGAAAAATAGGGAATTTTTCTTTGGAGCCTTCGTGTTCTTGTTTCAGCGGGCCTTGAGGCTGCTTTGGTGTGCAAAATGATGGGACGGATTGATCGAATGGTTTTGGAAGCCATGATTCTCATCGGATTTCCGACACTCGTCTTTTTAGGCCAAAAAATGGCCGGAAGGGAATTTTCTATGGAAAAATAGGGAATTTTCTCTTTGGAGCCTTCGTGTTCTTGTTTCAGCGGGCCTTGAGGCTGCTTGTGGTGTGCAAAATGATGGGACGGATTGATCGAATGGTTTTGGAAGCCATGATTCTCATCGGATTTCCGACACTCGTTTTTTAGGCCAAAAAATGGCCGGAAAGGGAATTTTCTATGGAAAAATAGGGAATTTTCTCTTTGGAGCCTTCGTGTTCTTGTTTCAGCGGGCCTTGAGGCTGCTTGTGGTGTGCAAAATGATGGGACGGATTGATCGAATGGTTTTGGAAGCCATGATTCTCATCGGATTTCCGACACTCGTCTTTTTAGGCCAAAAAATGGCCGGAAAGGGAATTTTCTATGGAAAAATAGGGAATTTTCTCTTTGGAGCCTTCGTGTTCTTGTTTCAGCGGGCCTTGGGCTGCTTTGGTGTGCAAAATGATGGGACGGATTGATCGAATGGTTTTGGAAGCCATGATTCTCATCGGATTTCCGACACTCGTCTTTTTAGGCCAAAAAATGGCCGGAAAGGGAATTTTCTATGGAAAAATAGGGAATTTTCTCTTTGGAGCCTTCGTGTTCTTGTTTCAGCGGGCCTTGAGGCTGCTTTGGTGTGCAAAATGATGGGACGGATTGATCGAATGGTTTTGGAAGCCATGATTCTCATCGGATTTCCGACACTCGTGTTTTTATGCCAAAAAATGGCCGGAAAGGGAATTTTCTATGGAAAAATAGGGAATTTTCTCTGTGGAGCCTTCGTGTTCTTGTTTCAGCGGGCCTTGGCTGCTTTGGTGTGCAAAATGATGGGACGGATTGATCGAATGGTTTTGGAAGCCATGATTCTCATCGGATTTCCGACACTCGTCTTTTTAGGCCAAAAAATGGCCGGAAAGGGAATTTTCTATGGAAAAATAGGGAATTTTCTCTTTGGAGCCTTCGTGTTCTTGTTTCAGCGGGCCTTGAGGCTGCTTTGGTGTGCAAAATGATGGGACGGATTGATCGAATGGTTTTGGAAGCCATGATTCTCATCGGATTTCCGACACTCGTCTTTTTAGGCCAAAAAATGGCCGGAAAGGGAATTTTCTATGGAAAAATAGGGAATTTTCTCTTTGGAGCCTTCGTGTTCTTGTTTCAGCGGGCCTTGAGGCTGCTTTGGTGTGCAAAATGATGGGACGGATTGATCGAATGGTTTTGGAAGCCATGATTCTCATCGGATTTCCGACACTCGTCTTTTTAGGCCAAAAAATGGCCGGAAAGGGAATTTTCTATGGAAAAATAGGGAATTTTCTCTTTGGAGCCTTCGTGTTCTTGTTTCAGCGGGCCTTGAGGCTGCTTTGGTGTGCAAAATGATGGGACGGATTGATCGAATGGTTTTGGAAGCCATGATTCTCATCGGATTTCCGACACTCGTCTTTTTAGGCCAAAAAATGGCCGGAAAGGGAATTTTCTATGGAAAAATAGGGAATTTTCTTGTGGAGCCTTCGTGTTCTTGTTTCAGCGGGCCTTGGGCTGCTGTGGTGTGCAAAATGATGGGACGGATTGATCGAATGGTTTTGGAAGCCATGATTCTCATCGGATTTCCGACACTCGTCTTTTTAGGCCAAAAAATGGCCGGAAAGGGAATTTTCTATGGAAAAATAGGGAATTTTCTCTTTGGAGCCTTCGTGTTCTTGTTTCAGCGGGCCTTGAGGCTGCTTTGGTGTGCAAAATGATGGGACGGATTGATCGAATGGTTTTGGAAGCCATGATTCTCATCGGATTTCCGACACTCGTCGTTTTTAGGCCAAAAAATGGCCGGAAAGGGAATTTTCTATGGAAAAATAGGGAATTTTCTCTTTGGAGCCTTCGTGTTCTTGTTTGCGGGCCTTCGGGCTGCTTTGGTGTGCAAAATGATGGGACGGATTGATCGAATGGTTTTGGAAGCCATGATTCTCATCGGATTTCCGACACTCTCTTTTTAGGCCAAAAAATGGCCGGAAAGGGAATTTTCTATGGAAAAATAGGGAATTTTCTCTTTGGAGCCTTCGTGTTCTTGTTTCAGCGGGCCTTGAGGCTGCTTTGGTGTGCAAAATGATGGGACGGATTGATCGAATGGTTTTGGAAGCCATGATTCTCATCGGATTTCCGACACTCGTCTTTTTAGGCCAAAAAATGGCCGGAAAGGGAATTTTCTATGGAAAAATAGGGAATTTTCTCTTTGGAGCCTTCGTGTTCTTGTTTCAGCGGGCCTTGAGGCTGCTTTGGTGTGCAAAATGATGGGACGGATTGATCGAATGGTTTTGGAAGCCATGATTCTCATCGGATTTCCGACACTCGTCTTTTTAGGCCAAAAAATGGCCGGAAAGGGAATTTTCTATGGAAAAATAGGGAATTTTCTCTTTGGAGCCTTCGTGTTCTTGTTTGCGGGCCTTGAGGCTGCTTTGGTGTGCAAAATGATGGGACGGATTGATCGAATGGTTTTGGAAGCCATGATTCTCATCGGATTTCCGACACTCGTCTTTTTAGGCCAAAAAATGGCCGGAAAGGGAATTTTCTATGGAAAAATAGGGAATTTTCTCTTTGGAGCCTTCGTGTTCTTGTTTCAGCGGGCCTTGAGGCTGCTTTGGTGTGCAAAATGATGGGACGGATTGATCGAATGGTTTTGGAAGCCATGATTCTCATCGGATTTCCGACACTCGTCTTTTTAGGCCAAAAAATGGCCGGAAAGGGAATTTTCTATGGAAAAATAGGGAATTTTCTCTTTGGAGCCTTCGTGTTCTTGTTTCAGCGGGCCTTCAGGCTGCTTTGGTGTGCAAAATGATGGGACGGATTGATCGAATGGTTTTGGAAGCCATGATTCTCATCGGATTTCCGACACTCGTCTTTTTTAGGCCAAAAAATGGCCGGAAAGGGAATTTTCTATGGAAAAATAGGGAATTTTCTCTTTGGAGCCTTCGTGTTCTTGTTTCAGCGGGCCTTCAGGCTGCTTTGGTGTGCAAATTGATGGGACGGATTGATCGAATGGTTTTGGAAGCCATGATTCTCATCGGATTTCCGACACTCGTCTTTTTAGGCCAAAAAATGGCCGGAAAGGGAATTTTCTATGGAAAAATAGGGAATTTTCTCTTTGGAGCCTTCGTGTTCTTGTTTCAGCGGGCCTTCGAGGCTGCTTTGGTGTGCAAAATGATGGGACGGATTGATCGAATGGTTTTGGAAGCCATGATTCTCATCGGATTTCCGACACTCGTCTTTTTAGGCCAAAAAATGGCCGGAAAGGGAATTTTCTATGGAAAAATAGGGAATTTTCTCTTTGGAGCCTTCGTGTTCTTGTTTCAGCGGGCCTTGGGCTGCTTTGGTGTGCAAAATGATGGGACGGATTGATCGAATGGTTTTGGAAGCCATGATTCTCATCGGATTTCCGACACTCGTCTTTTTAGGCCAAAAAATGGCCGGAAAGGGAATTTTCTATGGAAAAATAGGGAATTTTCTCTTTGGAGCCTTCGTGTTCTTGTTTCAGCGGGCCTTCAGGCTGCTTTGGTGTGCAAAATGATGGGACGGATTGATCGAATGGTTTTGGAAGCCATGATTCTCATCGGATTTCCGACACTCGTCTTTTTTATGCCAAAAAATGGCCGGAAAGGGAATTTTCTATGGAAAAATAGGGAATTTTCTCTGTGGAGCCTTCGTGTTCTTGTTTCAGCGGGCCTTGAGGCTGCTTTGGTGTGCAAAATGATGGGACGGATTGATCGAATGGTTTTGGAAGCCATGATTCTCATCGGATTTCCGACACTCGTCTTTTTAGGCCAAAAAATGGCCGGAAAGGGAATTTTCTATGGAAAAATAGGGAATTTTCTCTTTGGAGCCTTCGTGTTCTTGTTTCAGCGGGCCTTGAGGCTGCTTTTGGTGTGCAAAATGATGGGACGGATTGATCGAATGGTTTTGGAAGCCATGATTCTCATCGGATTTCCGACACTCGTCTTTTTAGGCCAAAAAATGGCCGGAAAGGGAATTTTCTATGGAAAAATAGGGAATTTTTCTCTTTGGAGCCTTCGTGTTCTTGTTTCAGCGGGCCTTGAGGCTGCTTGTGGTGTGCAAAATGATGGGACGGATTGATCGAATGGTTTTGGAAGCCATGATTCTCATCGGATTTCCGACACTCGTGTTTTTATGCCAAAAAATGGCCGGAAAGGGAATTTTCTATGGAAAAATAGGGAATTTTCTCTGTGGAGCCTTCGTGTTCTTGTTTCAGCGGGCCTTCGGGCTGCTTGTGGTGTGCAAAATGATGGGACGGATTGATCGAATGGTTTTGGAAGCCATGATTCTCATCGGATTTCCGACACTCGTCTTTTTAGGCCAAAAAATGGCCGGAAAGGGAATTTTCTATGGAAAAATAGGGAATTTTCTCTTTGGAGCCTTCGTGTTCTTGTTTCAGCGGGCCTTGAGGCTGCTTTGGTGTGCAAAATGATGGGACGGATTGATCGAATGGTTTTGGAAGCCATGATTCTCATCGGATTTCCGACACTCGTCTTTTTAGGCCAAAAAATGGCCGGAAAGGGAATTTTCTATGGAAAAATAGGGAATTTTCTCTTTGGAGCCTTCGTGTTCTTGTTTCAGCGGGCCTTGGGCTGCTTTGGTGTGCAAAATGATGGGACGGATTGATCGAATGGTTTTGGAAGCCATGATTCTCATCGGATTTCCGACACTCGTGTTTTTATGCCAAAAAATGGCCGGAAAGGGAATTTTCTATGGAAAAATAGGGAATTTTCTCTGTGGAGCCTTCGTGTTCTTGTTTCAGCGGGCCTTCGGGCTGCTTGTGGTGTGCAAAATGATGGGACGGATTGATCGAATGGTTTTGGAAGCCATGATTCTCATCGGATTTCCGACACTCGTCTTTTTAGGCCAAAAAATGGCCGGAAAGGGAATTTTCTATGGAAAAATAGGGAATTTTCTCTTTGGAGCCTTCGTGTTCTTGTTTCGGCGGGCCTTGAGGCTGCTTTGGTGTGCAAAATGATGGGACGGATTGATCGAATGGTTTTGGAAGCCATGATTCTCATCGGATTTCCGACACTCGTCTTTTTAGGCCAAAAAATGGCCGGAAAGGGAATTTTCTATGGAAAAATAGGGAATTTTCTCTTTGGAGCCTTCGTGTTCTTGTTTCAGCGGGCCTTGAGGCTGCTTTGGTGTGCAAAATGATGGGACGGATTGATCGAATGGTTTTGGAAGCCATGATTCTCATCGGATTTCCGACACTCGTGTTTTTATGCCAAAAAATGGCCGGAAAGGGAATTTTCTATGGAAAAATAGGGAATTTTCTCTGTGGAGCCTTCGTGTTCTTGTTTCAGCGGGCCTTCGGGCTGCTTTGTGGTGTGCAAAATGATGGGACGGATTGATCGAATGGTTTTGGAAGCCATGATTCTCATCGGATTTCCGACACTCGTCTTTTTAGGCCAAAAAATGGCCGGAAAGGGAATTTTCTATGGAAAAAAGGGAATTTTCTTTGGAGCCTTCGTGTTCTTGTTTCAGCGGGCCTTCGAGGCTGCTTTGGTGTGCAAAATGATGGGACGGATTGATCGAATGGTTTTGGAAGCCATGATTCTCATCGGATTTCCGACACTCGTCTTTTTAGGCCAAAAAATGGCCGGAAAGGGAATTTTCTATGGAAAAATAGGGAATTTTCTCTTTGGAGCCTTCGTGTTCTTGTTTCAGCGGGCCTTGAGGGCTGCTTTGGTGTGCAAAATGATGGGACGGATTGATCGAATGGTTTTGGAAGCCATGATTCTCATCGGATTTCCGACACTCGTGTTTTTATGCCAAAAAATGGCCGGAAAGGGAATTTTCTATGGAAAAATAGGGAATTTTCTCTGTGGAGCCTTCGTGTTCTTGTTTCAGCGGGCCTTGAGGCTGCTTGTGGTGTGCAAAATGATGGGACGGATTGATCGAATGGTTTTGGAAGCCATGATTCTCATCGGATTTCCGACACTCGTCTTTTTAGGCCAAAAAATGGCCGGAAAGGGAATTTTCTATGGAAAAATAGGGAATTTTCTCTTTGGAGCCTTCGTGTTCTTGTTTCAGCGGGCCTTGGGCTGCTTGTGGTGTGCAAAATGATGGGACGGATTGATCGAATGGTTTTGGAAGCCATGATTCTCATCGGATTTCCGACACTCGTGTTTTTATGCCAAAAAATGGCCGGAAAGGGAATTTTCTATGGAAAAATAGGGAATTTTCTCTGTGGAGCCTTCGTGTTCTTGTTTCAGCGGGCCTTGAGGCTGCTTTGGTGTGCAAAATGATGGGACGGATTGATCGAATGGTTTTGGAAGCCATGATTCTCATCGGATTTCCGACACTCGTCTTTTTAGGCCAAAAAATGGCCGGAAAGGGAATTTTCTATGGAAAAATAGGGAATTTTCTCTTTGGAGCCTTCGTGTTCTTGTTTCAGCGGGCCTTGAGGCTGCTTTGGTGTGCAAAATGATGGGACGGATTGATCGAATGGTTTTGGAAGCCATGATTCTCATCGGATTTCCGACACTCGTCTTTTTAGGCCAAAAAATGGCCGGAAAGGGAATTTTCTATGGAAAAATAGGGAATTTTCTCTTTGGAGCCTTCGTGTTCTTGTTTCAGCGGGCCTTGAGGCTGCTTGTGGTGTGCAAAATGATGGGACGGATTGATCGAATGGTTTTGGAAGCCATGATTCTCATCGGATTTCCGACACTCGTGTTTTTATGCCAAAAAATGGCCGGAAAGGGAATTTTCTATGGAAAAATAGGGAATTTTCTCTGTGGAGCCTTCGTGTTCTTGTTTCAGCGGGCCTTGAGGCTGCTTTGGTGTGCAAAATGATGGGACGGATTGATCGAATGGTTTTGGAAGCCATGATTCTCATCGGATTTCCGACACTCGTCTTTTTAGGCCAAAAAATGGCCGGAAAGGGAATTTTCTATGGAAAAATAGGGAATTTTCTCTTTGGAGCCTTCGTGTTCTTGTTTTAGCGGGCCTTGGGCTGCTTTGGTGTGCAAAATGATGGGACGGATTGATCGAATGGTTTTGGAAGCCATGATTCTCATCGGATTTCCGACACTCGTCTTTTTAGGCCAAAAAATGGCCGGAAAGGGAATTTTCTATGGAAAAATAGGGAATTTTCTCTGTGGAGCCTTCGTGTTCTTGTTTCAGCGGGCCTTCAGGCTGCTTTGGTGTGCAAAATGATGGGACGGATTGATCGAATGGTTTTGGAAGCCATGATTCTCATCGGATTTCCGACACTCGTCTTTTTAGGCCAAAAAATGGCCGGAAAGGGAATTTTCTATGGAAAAATAGGGAATTTTCTCTTTGGAGCCTTCGTGTTCTTGTTTCAGCGGGCCTTGAGGCTGCTTGTGGTGTGCAAAATGATGGGACGGATTGATCGAATGGTTTTGGAAGCCATGATTCTCATCGGATTTCCGACACTCGTGTTTTTATGCCAAAAAATGGCCGGAAAGGGAATTTTCTATGAAAAATAGGGAATTTTCTCTTTGGAGCCTTCGTGTTCTTGTTTCAGCGGGCCTTGAGGCTGCTTGTGGTGTGCAAAATGATGGGACGGATTGATCGAATGGTTTTGGAAGCCATGATTCTCATCGGATTTCCGACACTCGTCTTTTTAGGCCAAAAAATGGCCGGAAAGGGAATTTTCTATGGAAAAATAGGGAATTTTCTCTTTGGAGCCTTCGTGTTCTTGTTTCAGCGGGCCTTGAGGCTGCTTTGGTGTGCAAAATGATGGGACGGATTGATCGAATGGTTTTGGAAGCCATGATTCTCATCGGATTTCCGACACTCGTGTTTTTATGCCAAAAAATGGCCGGAAAGGGAATTTTCTATGGAAAAATAGGGAATTTTCTCTGTGGAGCCTTCGTGTTCTTGTTTCAGCGGGCCTTGAGGCTGCTTTGGTGTGCAAAATGATGGGACGGATTGATCGAATGGTTTTGGAAGCCATGATTCTCATCGGATTTCCGACACTCGTCTTTTTAGGCCAAAAAATGGCCGGAAAGGGAATTTTCTATGGAAAAATAGGGAATTTTCTCTTTGGAGCCTTCGTGTTCTTGTTTCAGCGGGCCTTGAGGCTGCTTGTGGTGTGCAAAATGATGGGACGGATTGATCGAATGGTTTTGGAAGCCATGATTCTCATCGGATTTCCGACACTCGTCTTTTTAGGCCAAAAAATGGCCGGAAAGGGAATTTTCTATGGAAAAATAGGGAATTTTCTCTTTGGAGCCTTCGTGTTCTTGTTTCAGCGGGCCTTGAGGCTGCTTTGGTGTGCAAAATGATGGGACGGATTGATCGAATGGTTTTGGAAGCCATGATTCTCATCGGATTTCCGACACTCGTCTTTTTAGGCCAAAAAATGGCCGGAAAGGGAATTTTCTATGGAAAAATAGGGAATTTTCTCTTTGGAGCCTTCGTGTTCTTGTTTCAGCGGGCCTTGGGCTGCTTTGGTGTGCAAAATGATGGGACGGATTGATCGAATGGTTTTGGAAGCCATGATTCTCATCGGATTTCCGACACTCGTGTTTTTTATGCCAAAAAATGGCCGGAAAGGGAATTTTCTATGGAAAAATAGGGAATTTTCTCTGCGGAGCCTTCCTGTTCTTGTTTCAGCGGGCCTTCGGGCTGCTTTGGTGTGCAAATTGATGGGACGGATTGATCGAATGGTTTTGGAAGCCATGATTCTCATCGGATTTCCGACACTCGTGTTTTTATGCCAAAAAATGGCCGGAAAGGGAATTTTCTATGGAAAAATAGGGAATTTTCTCTTTGGAGCCTTCGTGTTCTTGTTTCAGCGGGCCTTGAGGCTGCTTGTGGTGTGCAAAATGATGGGACGGATTGATCGAATGGTTTTGGAAGCCATGATTCTCATCGGATTTCCGACACTCGTCTTTTTAGGCCAAAAAATGGCCGGAAAGGGAATTTTCTATGGAAAAACAGGGAATTTTCTCTTTGGAGCCTTCGTGTTCTTGTTTCAGCGGGCCTTCAGGCTGCTTGTGGTGTGCAAAATGATGGGACGGATTGATCGAATGGTTTTGGAAGCCATGATTCTCATCGGATTTCCGACACTCGTCTTTTTTAGGCCAAAAAATGGCCGGAAAGGGAATTTTCTATGGAAAAATAGGGAATTTTCTCTGTGGAGCCTTCGTGTTCTTGTTTCAGCGGGCCTTCAGGGTGCTTTGGTGTGCAAAATGATGGGACGGATTGATCGAATGGTTTTGGAAGCCATGATTCTCATCGGATTTCCGACACTCGTGTTTTTATGCCAAAAAATGGCCGGAAAGGGAATTTTCTATGGAAAAATAGGGAATTTTCTCTGTGGAGCCTTCGTGTTCTTGTTTCAGCGGGCCTTGAGGCTGCTTTGGTGTGCAAAATGATGGGACGGATTGATCGAATGGTTTTGGAAGCCATGATTCTCATCGGATTTCCGACACTCGTGTTTTTTTAGGCCAAAAAATGGCCGGAAAGGGAATTTTCTATGGAAAAATAGGGAATTTTCTCTTTGGAGCCTTCGTGTTCTTGTTTCAGCGGGCCTTGGGCTGCTTTGGTGTGCAAAATGATGGGACGGATTGATCGAATGGTTTTGGAAGCCATGATTCTCATCGGATTTCCGACACTCGTCTTTTTAGGCCAAAAAATGGCCGGAAAGGGAATTTTCTATGGAAAAATAGGGAATTTTCTCTTTGGAGCCTTCGTGTTCTTGTTTCAGCGGGCCTTCGAGGCTGCTTTGGTGTGCAAAATGATGGGACGGATTGATCGAATGGTTTTGGAAGCCATGATTCTCATCGGATTTCCGACACTCGTCTTTTTAGGCCAAAAAATGGCCGGAAAGGGAATTTTCTATGGAAAAATAGGGAATTTTCTCTTTGGAGCCTTCGTGTTCTTGTTTCAGCGGGCCTTCGGGCTGCTTTGGTGTGCAAAATGATGGGACGGATTGATCGAATGGTTTTGGAAGCCATGATTCTCATCGGATTTCCGACACTCGTGTTTTTATGCCAAAAAATGGCCGGAAAGGGAATTTTCTATGGAAAAATAGGGAATTTTCTCTGTGGAGCCTTCGTGTTCTTGTTTCAGCGGGCCTTGAGGCTGCTTTGGTGTGCAAAATGATGGGACGGATTGATCGAATGGTTTTGGAAGCCATGATTCTCATCGGATTTCCGACACTCGTGTTTTTATGCCAAAAAATGGCCGGAAAGGGAATTTTCTATGGAAAAATAGGGAATTTTCTCTGTGGAGCCTTCGTGTTCTTGTTTCAGCGGGCCTTGAGGCTGCTTTGGTGTGCAAAATGATGGGACGGATTGATCGAATGGTTTTGGAAGCCATGATTCTCATCGGATTTCCGACACTCGTCTTTTTAGGCCAAAAAATGGCCGGAAAGGGAATTTTCTATGGAAAAATAGGGAATTTTCTCTTTGGAGCCTTCGTGTTCTTGTTTCAGCGGGCCTTGGGCTGCTTGTGGTGTGCAAAATGATGGGACGGATTGATCGAATGGTTTTGGAAGCCATGATTCTCATCGGATTTCCGACACTCGTGTTTTTATGCCAAAAAATGGCCGGAAAGGGAATTTTCTATGGAAAAATAGGGAATTTTCTCTGTGGAGCCTTCGTGTTCTTGTTTCAGCGGGCCTTGAGGCTGCTTTGGTGTGCAAAATGATGGGACGGATTGATCGAATGGTTTTGGAAGCCATGATTCTCATCGGATTTCCGACACTCGTGTTTTTATGCCAAAAAATGGCCGGAAAGGGAATTTTCTATGGAAAAATAGGGAATTTTTTCTGTGGAGCCTTCGTGTTCTTGTTTCAGCGGGCCTTCAGGCTGCTTTGGTGTGCAAAATGATGGGACGGATTGATCGAATGGTTTTGGAAGCCATGATTCTCATCGGATTTCCGACACTCGTCTTTTTTAGGCCAAAAAATGGCCGGAAAGGGAATTTTCTATGGAAAAACAGGGAATTTTCTCTTTGGAGCCTTCGTGTTCTTGTTTCAGCGGGCCTTGAGGCTGCTTGTGGTGTGCAAAATGATGGGACGGATTGATCGAATGGTTTTGGAAGCCATGATTCTCATCGGATTTCCGACACTCGTCTTTTTAGGCCAAAAAATGGCCGGAAAGGGAATTTTCTATGGAAAAATAGGGAATTTTCTCTGTGGAGCCTTCGTGTTCTTGTTTCAGCGGGCCTTCAGGCTGCTTTGGTGTGCAAAATGATGGGACGGATTGATCGAATGGTTTTGGAAGCCATGATTCTCATCGGATTTCCGACACTCGTGTTTTTATGCCAAAAAATGGCCGGAAAGGGAATTTTCTATGGAAAAATAGGGAATTTTCTCTGTGGAGCCTTCGTGTTCTTGTTTCAGCGGGCCTTGGGCTGCTTTGGTGTGCAAAATGATGGGACGGATTGATCGAATGGTTTTGGAAGCCATGATTCTCATCGGATTTCCGACACTCGTCTTTTTAGGCCAAAAAATGGCCGGAAAGGGAATTTTCTATGGAAAAATAGGGAATTTTCTCTTTGGAGCCTTCGTGTTCTTGTTTCAGCGGGCCTTGAGGCTGCTTGTGGTGTGCAAAATGATGGGACGGATTGATCGAATGGTTTTGGAAGCCATGATTCTCATCGGATTTCCGACACTCGTGTTTTTATGCCAAAAAATGGCCGGAAAGGGAATTTTCTATGGAAAAATAGGGAATTTTCTCTGTGGAGCCTTCGTGTTCTTGTTTCAGCGGGCCTTGAGGCTGCTTTGGTGTGCAAAATGATGGGACGGATTGATCGAATGGTTTTGGAAGCCATGATTCTCATCGGATTTCCGACACTCGTGTTTTTATGCCAAAAAATGGCCGGAAAGGGAATTTTCTATGGAAAAATAGGGAATTTTCTCTGTGGAGCCTTCGTGTTCTTGTTTCAGCGGGCCTTGAGGCTGCTTTGGTGTGCAAAATGATGGGACGGATTGATCGAATGGTTTTGGAAGCCATGATTCTCATCGGATTTCCGACACTCGTCTTTTTAGGCCAAAAAATGGCCGGAAAGGGAATTTTCTATGGAAAAATAGGGAATTTTCTCTTTGGAGCCTTCGTGTTCTTGTTTCAGCGGGCCTTGGGCTGCTTGTGGTGTGCAAAATGATGGGACGGATTGATCGAATGGTTTTGGAAGCCATGATTCTCATCGGATTTCCGACACTCGTTTTTTAGGCCAAAAAATGGCCGGAAAGGGAATTTTCTATGGAAAAATAGGGAATTTTCTCTGTGGAGCCTTCGTGTTCTTGTTTCAGCGGGCCTTCGAGGCTGCTTTGGTGTGCAAAATGATGGGACGGATTGATCGAATGGTTTTGGAAGCCATGATTCTCATCGGATTTCCGACACTCGTGTTTTTATGCCAAAAAATGGCCGGAAAGGGAATTTTCTATGGAAAAATAGGGAATTTTCTCTGTGGAGCCTTCGTGTTCTTGTTTCAGCGGGCCTTCGAGGCTGCTTTGGTGTGCAAATGATGGGACGGATTGATCGAATGGTTTTGGAAGCCATGATTCTCATCGGATTTCCGACACTCGTGTTTTTAGGCCAAAAAATGGCCGGAAAGGGAATTTTCTATGGAAAAATAGGGAATTTTCTCTTTGGAGCCTTCGTGTTCTTGTTTCAGCGGGCCTTGAGGCTGCTTGTGGTGTGCAAAATGATGGGACGGATTGATCGAATGGTTTTGGAAGCCATGATTCTCATCGGATTTCCGACACTCGTCTTTTTAGGCCAAAAAATGGCCGGAAAGGGAATTTTCTATGGAAAAATAGGGAATTTTCTCTTTGGAGCCTTCGTGTTCTTGTTTCAGCGGGCCTTGAGGCTGCTTTGGTGTGCAAAATGATGGGACGGATTGATCGAATGGTTTTGGAAGCCATGATTCTCATCGGATTTCCGACACTCGTGTTTTTATGCCAAAAAATGGCCGGAAAGGGAATTTTCTATGGAAAAATAGGGAATTTTCTCTGTGGAGCCTTCGTGTTCTTGTTTGGCGGGCCTTGAGGCTGCTTTGGTGTGCAAAATGATGGGACGGATTGATCGAATGGTTTTGGAAGCCATGATTCTCATCGGATTTCCGACACTCGTCTTTTTTAGGCCAAAAAATGGCCGGAAAGGGAATTTTCTATGGAAAAACAGGGAATTTTCTCTTTGGAGCCTTCGTGTTCTTGTTTCAGCGGGCCTTGGGCTGCTGTGGTGTGCAAAATGATGGGACGGATTGATCGAATGGTTTTGGAAGCCATGATTCTCATCGGATTTCCGACACTCGTCTTTTTAGGCCAAAAAATGGCCGGAAAGGGAATTTTCTATGGAAAAATAGGGAATTTTCTCTTTGGAGCCTTCGTGTTCTTGTTTTCAGCGGGCCTTCAGGCTGCTTTGGTGTGCAAAATGATGGGACGGATTGATCGAATGGTTTTGGAAGCCATGATTCTCATCGGATTTCCGACACTCGTCTTTTTTATGCCAAAAAATGGCCGGAAAGGGAATTTTCTATGGAAAAATAGGGAATTTTCTCTTGTGGAGCCTTCGTGTTCTTGTTTCAGCGGGCCTTGAGGCTGCTTTGGTGTGCAAAATGATGGGACGGATTGATCGAATGGTTTTGGAAGCCATGATTCTCATCGGATTTCCGACACTCGTGTTTTTATGCCAAAAAATGGCCGGAAAGGGAATTTTCTATGGAAAAATAGGGAATTTTCTCTGTGGAGCCTTCGTGTTCTTGTTTCAGCGGGCCTTGGGCTGCTTTGGTGTGCAAAATGATGGGACGGATTGATCGAATGGTTTTGGAAGCCATGATTCTCATCGGATTTCCGACACTCGTCTTTTTAGGCCAAAAAATGGCCGGAAAGGGAATTTTCTATGGAAAAATAGGGAATTTTCTCTTTGGAGCCTTCGTGTTCTTGTTTCAGCGGGCCTTCAGGCTGCTGTGGTGTGCAAAATGATGGGACGGATTGATCGAATGGTTTTGGAAGCCATGATTCTCATCGGATTTCCGACACTCGTGTTTTTATGCCAAAAAATGGCCGGAAAGGGAATTTTCTATGGAAAAATAGGGAATTTTCTCTGTGGAGCCTTCGTGTTCTTGTTTCAGCGGGCCTTGAGGCTGCTTTGGTGTGCAAAATGATGGGACGGATTGATCGAATGGTTTTGGAAGCCATGATTCTCATCGGATTTCCGACACTCGTGTTTTTATGCCAAAAAATGGCCGGAAAGGGAATTTTCTATGGAAAAATAGGGAATTTTCTCTTTGGAGCCTTCGTGTTCTTGTTTCAGCGGGCCTTGAGGCTGCTTTGGTGTGCAAAATGATGGGACGGATTGATCGAATGGTTTTGGAAGCCATGATTCTCATCGGATTTCCGACACTCGTCTTTTTAGGCCAAAAAATGGCCGGAAAGGGAATTTTCTATGGAAAAATAGGGAATTTTCTCTTTGGAGCCTTCGTGTTCTTGTTTCAGCGGGCCTTGGGCTGCTTGTGGTGTGCAAAATGATGGGACGGATTGATCGAATGGTTTTGGAAGCCATGATTCTCATCGGATTTCCGACACTCGTGTTTTTTATGCCAAAAAATGGCCGGAAAGGGAATTTTCTATGGAAAAATAGGGAATTTTCTCTGTGGAGCCTTCGTGTTCTTGTTTCAGCGGGCCTTGGGCTGCTTTGGTGTGCAAAATGATGGGACGGATTGATCGAATGGTTTTGGAAGCCATGATTCTCATCGGATTTCCGACACTCGTGTTTTTAGGCCAAAAAATGGCCGGAAAGGGAATTTTCTATGGAAAAATAGGGAATTTTCTCTTTGGAGCCTTCGTGTTCTTGTTTCAGCGGGCCTTGAGGCTGCTTTGGTGTGCAAAATGATGGGACGGATTGATCGAATGGTTTTGGAAGCCATGATTCTCATCGGATTTCCGACACTCGTGTTTTTATGCCAAAAAATGGCCGGAAAGGGAATTTTCTATGGAAAAATAGGGAATTTTCTCTGTGGAGCCTTCGTGTTCTTGTTTCAGCGGGCCTTGAGGCTGCTTTGGTGTGCAAAATGATGGGACGGATTGATCGAATGGTTTTGGAAGCCATGATTCTCATCGGATTTCCGACACTCGTCTTTTTAGGCCAAAAAATGGCCGGAAAGGGAATTTTCTATGGAAAAATAGGGAATTTTCTCTGTGGAGCCTTCGTGTTCTTGTTTCAGCGGGCCTTCAGGCTGCTGTGGTGTGCAAAATGATGGGACGGATTGATCGAATGGTTTTGGAAGCCATGATTCTCATCGGATTTCCGACACTCGTGTTTTTTATGCCAAAAAATGGCCGGAAAGGGAATTTTCTATGGAAAAATAGGGAATTTTCTCTTGTGGAGCCTTCGTGTTCTTGTTTCAGCGGGCCTTGGCTGCTTTGGTGTGCAAAATGATGGGACGGATTGATCGAATGGTTTTGGAAGCCATGATTCTCATCGGATTTCCGACACTCGTCTTTTTAGGCCAAAAAATGGCCGGAAAGGGAATTTTCTATGGAAAAATAGGGAATTTTCTCTTTGGAGCCTTCGTGTTCTTGTTTCAGCGGGCCTTCGAGGCTGCTTTGGTGTGCAAAATGATGGGACGGATTGATCGAATGGTTTTGGAAGCCATGATTCTCATCGGATTTCCGACACTCGTGTTTTTATGCCAAAAAATGGCCGGAAAGGGAATTTTCTATGGAAAAATAGGGAATTTTCTCTGTGGAGCCTTCGTGTTCTTGTTTCAGCGGGCCTTGGGCTGCTTTGGTGTGCAAAATGATGGGACGGATTGATCGAATGGTTTTGGAAGCCATGATTCTCATCGGATTTCCGACACTCGTCTTTTTAGGCCAAAAAATGGCCGGAAAGGGAATTTTCTATGGAAAAATAGGGAATTTTCTCTTTGGAGCCTTCGTGTTCTTGTTTCAGCGGGCCTTCGAGGCTGCTTTGGTGTGCAAAATGATGGGACGGATTGATCGAATGGTTTTGGAAGCCATGATTCTCATCGGATTTCCGACACTCGTGTTTTTATGCCAAAAAATGGCCGGAAAGGGAATTTTCTATGGAAAAATAGGGAATTTTCTCTGTGGAGCCTTCGTGTTCTTGTTTCAGCGGGCCTTGAGGCTGCTTTGGTGTGCAAAATGATGGGACGGATTGATCGAATGGTTTTGGAAGCCATGATTCTCATCGGATTTCCGACACTCGTCTTTTTAGGCCAAAAAATGGCCGGAAAGGGAATTTTCTATGGAAAAATAGGGAATTTTCTCTGTGGAGCCTTCGTGTTCTTGTTTCAGCGGGCCTTGGGCTGCTTTGGTGTGCAAAATGATGGGACGGATTGATCGAATGGTTTTGGAAGCCATGATTCTCATCGGATTTCCGACACTCGTGTTTTTAGGCCAAAAAATGGCCGGAAAGGGAATTTTCTATGGAAAAATAGGGAATTTTCTCTGTGGAGCCTTCGTGTTCTTGTTTCAGCGGGCCTTGAGGCTGCTTGTGGTGTGCAAAATGATGGGACGGATTGATCGAATGGTTTTGGAAGCCATGATTCTCATCGGATTTCCGACACTCGTGTTTTTATGCCAAAAAATGGCCGGAAAGGGAATTTTCTATGGAAAAATAGGGAATTTTCTCTGTGGAGCCTTCGTGTTCTTGTTTCAGCGGGCCTTGAGGCTGCTTTGGTGTGCAAAATGATGGGACGGATTGATCGAATGGTTTTGGAAGCCATGATTCTCATCGGATTTCCGACACTCGTGTTTTTATGCCAAAAAATGGCCGGAAAGGGAATTTTCTATGGAAAAATAGGGAATTTTCTCTGTGGAGCCTTCGTGTTCTTGTTTCAGCGGGCCTTGAGGCTGCTTTGGTGTGCAAAATGATGGGACGGATTGATCGAATGGTTTTGGAAGCCATGATTCTCATCGGATTTCCGACACTCGTGTTTTTAGGCCAAAAAATGGCCGGAAAGGGAATTTTCTATGGAAAAATAGGGAATTTTCTCGTGGAGCCTTCGTGTTCTTGTTTCAGCGGGCCTTGAGGCTGCTGTGGTGTGCAAAATGATGGGACGGATTGATCGAATGGTTTTGGAAGCCATGATTCTCATCGGATTTCCGACACTCGTGTTTTTAGGCCAAAAAATGGCCGGAAAGGGAATTTTCTATGGAAAAATAGGGAATTTTCTCTGTGGAGCCTTCGTGTTCTTGTTTCAGCGGGCCTTGAGGCTGCTTTGGTGTGCAAAATGATGGGACGGATTGATCGAATGGTTTTGGAAGCCATGATTCTCATCGGATTTCCGACACTCGTGTTTTTATGCCAAAAAATGGCCGGAAAGGGAATTTTCTATGGAAAAATAGGGAATTTTCTCTGTGGAGCCTTCGTGTTCTTGTTTCAGCGGGCCTTCAGGCTGCTTTGGTGTGCAAAATGATGGGACGGATTGATCGAATGGTTTTGGAAGCCATGATTCTCATCGGATTTCCGACACTCGTCTTTTTTATGCCAAAAAATGGCCGGAAAGGGAATTTTCTATGGAAAAATAGGGAATTTTCTCTGTGGAGCCTTCGTGTTCTTGTTTCAGCGGGCCTTCGGGCTGCTTTGGTGTGCAAAATGATGGGACGGATTGATCGAATGGTTTTGGAAGCCATGATTCTCATCGGATTTCCGACACTCGTGTTTTTATGCCAAAAAATGGCCGGAAAGGGAATTTTCTATGGAAAAATAGGGAATTTTCTCTGTGGAGCCTTCGTGTTCTTGTTTCAGCGGGCCTTGGGCTGCTTTGGTGTGCAAAATGATGGGACGGATTGATCGAATGGTTTTGGAAGCCATGATTCTCATCGGATTTCCGACACTCGTGTTTTTTTAGGCCAAAAAATGGCCGGAAAGGGAATTTTCTATGGAAAAATAGGGAATTTTCTCTTGTGGAGCCTTCGTGTTCTTGTTTCAGCGGGCCTTCGAGGCTGCTTTGGTGTGCAAAATGATGGGACGGATTGATCGAATGGTTTTGGAAGCCATGATTCTCATCGGATTTCCGACACTCGTGTTTTTATGCCAAAAAATGGCCGGAAAGGGAATTTTCTATGGAAAAATAGGGAATTTTCTCTGTGGAGCCTTCGTGTTCTTGTTTTCGGCGGGCCTTGGGCTGCTTTGGTGTGCAAAATGATGGGACGGATTGATCGAATGGTTTTGGAAGCCATGATTCTCATCGGATTTCCGACACTCGTCTTTTTAGGCCAAAAAATGGCCGGAAAGGGAATTTTCTATGGAAAAATAGGGAATTTTCTCTTTGGAGCCTTCGTGTTCTTGTTTCAGCGGGCCTTGAGGCTGCTTTGGTGTGCAAAATGATGGGACGGATTGATCGAATGGTTTTGGAAGCCATGATTCTCATCGGATTTCCGACACTCGTGTTTTTATGCCAAAAAATGGCCGGAAAGGGAATTTTCTATGGAAAAATAGGGAATTTTCTCTGTGGAGCCTTCGTGTTCTTGTTTCAGCGGGCCTTCGGGCTTTGTGGTGTGCAAAATGATGGGACGGATTGATCGAATGGTTTTGGAAGCCATGATTCTCATCGGATTTCCGACACTCGTGTTTTTATGCCAAAAAATGGCCGGAAAGGGAATTTTCTATGGAAAAATAGGGAATTTTTCTGTGGAGCCTTCGTGTTCTTGTTTCAGCGGGCCTTGAGGCTGCTTTGGTGTGCAAAATGATGGGACGGATTGATCGAATGGTTTTGGAAGCCATGATTCTCATCGGATTTCCGACACTCGTCTTTTTAGGCCAAAAAATGGCCGGAAAGGGAATTTTCTATGGAAAAATAGGGAATTTTCTCTTTGGAGCCTTCGTGTTCTTGTTTCAGCGGGCCTTGAGGCTGCTTGTGGTGTGCAAAATGATGGGACGGATTGATCGAATGGTTTTGGAAGCCATGATTCTCATCGGATTTCCGACACTCGTGTTTTTTGCCAAAAAATGGCCGGAAAGGGAATTTTCTATGGAAAAATAGGGAATTTTTCTCTGTGGAGCCTTCGTGTTCTTGTTTCAGCGGGCCTTGAGGCTGCTTTGGTGTGCAAAATGATGGGACGGATTGATCGAATGGTTTTGGAAGCCATGATTCTCATCGGATTTCCGACACTCGTGTTTTTATGCCAAAAAATGGCCGGAAAGGGAATTTTCTATGGAAAAATAGGGAATTTTCTCTGTGGAGCCTTCGTGTTCTTGTTTCAGCGGGCCTTGAGGCTGCTTTGGTGTGCAAAATGATGGGACGGATTGATCGAATGGTTTTGGAAGCCATGATTCTCATCGGATTTCCGACACTCGTTTTTTAGGCCAAAAAATGGCCGGAAAGGGAATTTTCTATGGAAAAATAGGGAATTTTCTCTTGTGGAGCCTTCGTGTTCTTGTTTTCAGCGGGCCTTGAGGCTGCTTTGGTGTGCAAAATGATGGGACGGATTGATCGAATGGTTTTGGAAGCCATGATTCTCATCGGATTTCCGACACTCGTGTTTTTATGCCAAAAAATGGCCGGAAAGGGAATTTTCTATGGAAAAATAGGGAATTTTTCTCTGTGGAGCCTTCGTGTTCTTGTTTCAGCGGGCCTTGAGGCTGCTTTGGTGTGCAAAATGATGGGACGGATTGATCGAATGGTTTTGGAAGCCATGATTCTCATCGGATTTCCGACACTCGTGTTTTTATGCCAAAAAATGGCCGGAAAGGGAATTTTCTATGGAAAAATAGGGAATTTTCTCTGTGGAGCCTTCGTGTTCTTGTTTCAGCGGGCCTTGAGGCTGCTTTGGTGTGCAAAATGATGGGACGGATTGATCGAATGGTTTTGGAAGCCATGATTCTCATCGGATTTCCGACACTCGTCTTTTTAGGCCAAAAAATGGCCGGAAAGGGAATTTTCTATGGAAAAATAGGGAATTTTCTCTGTGGAGCCTTCGTGTTCTTGTTTCAGCGGGCCTTGAGGCTGCTTTGGTGTGCAAAATGATGGGACGGATTGATCGAATGGTTTTGGAAGCCATGATTCTCATCGGATTTCCGACACTCGTGTTTTTATGCCAAAAAATGGCCGGAAAGGGAATTTTCTATGGAAAAATAGGGAATTTTCTCTGTGGAGCCTTCGTGTTCTTGTTTCAGCGGGCCTTGAGGCTGCTTTGGTGTGCAAAATGATGGGACGGATTGATCGAATGGTTTTGGAAGCCATGATTCTCATCGGATTTCCGACACTCGTCTTTTTAGGCCAAAAAATGGCCGGAAAGGGAATTTTCTATGGAAAAATAGGGAATTTTCTCTTTGGAGCCTTCGTGTTCTTGTTTCAGCGGGCCTTCGAGGCTGCTTTGGTGTGCAAAATGATGGGACGGATTGATCGAATGGTTTTGGAAGCCATGATTCTCATCGGATTTCCGACACTCGTGTTTTTATGCCAAAAAATGGCCGGAAAGGGAATTTTCTATGGAAAAATAGGGAATTTTCTCTGTGGAGCCTTCGTGTTCTTGTTTCAGCGGGCCTTGAGCTGCTGCTTGTGGTGTGCAAAATGATGGGACGGATTGATCGAATGGTTTTGGAAGCCATGATTCTCATCGGATTTCCGACACTCGTGTTTTTATGCCAAAAAATGGCCGGAAAGGGAATTTTCTATGGAAAAATAGGGAATTTTCTCTGTGGAGCCTTCGTGTTCTTGTTTCAGCGGGCCTTGAGGCTGCTTTGGTGTGCAAAATGATGGGACGGATTGATCGAATGGTTTTGGAAGCCATGATTCTCATCGGATTTCCGACACTCGTCTTTTTAGGCCAAAAAATGGCCGGAAAGGGAATTTTCTATGGAAAAATAGGGAATTTTCTCTGTGGAGCCTTCGTGTTCGTGTTTTAGCGGGCCTTTAGGCTGCTGTGGTGTGCAAAATGATGGGACGGATTGATCGAATGGTTTTGGAAGCCATGATTCTCATCTGATTTCCGACACTCGTGTTTTTATGCCAAAAAATGGCCGGAAAGGGAATTTTCTATGGAAAAATAGGGAATTTTCTCTGTGGAGCCTTCGTGTTCTTGTTTCAGCGGGCCTTGGGCTGCTTTGGTGTGCAAAATGATGGGACGGATTGATCGAATGGTTTTGGAAGCCATGATTCTCATCGGATTTCCGACACTCGTGTTTTTATGCCAAAAAATGGCCGGAAAGGGAATTTTCTATGGAAAAATAGGGAATTTTCTCTGTGGAGCCTTCGTGTTCTTGTTTTCAGCGGGCCTTGAGGCTGCTTTGGTGTGCAAAATGATGGGACGGATTGATCGAATGGTTTTGGAAGCCATGATTCTCATCGGATTTCCGACACTCGTCTTTTTAGGCCAAAAAATGGCCGGAAAGGGAATTTTCTATGGAAAAATAGGGAATTTTCTCTTTGGAGCCTTCGTGTTCTTGTTTCAGCGGGCCTTGAGGCTGCTTTGGTGTGCAAAATGATGGGACGGATTGATCGAATGGTTTTGGAAGCCATGATTCTCATCGGATTTCCGACACTCGTGTTTTTATGCCAAAAAATGGCCGGAAAGGGAATTTTCTATGGAAAAATAGGGAATTTTCTCTGTGGAGCCTTCGTGTTCTTGTTTCAGCGGGCCTTGAGGCTGCTTTGGTGTGCAAAATGATGGGACGGATTGATCGAATGGTTTTGGAAGCCATGATTCTCATCGGATTTCCGACACTCGTCTTTTTAGGCCAAAAAATGGCCGGAAAGGGAATTTTCTATGGAAAAATAGGGAATTTTCTCTTTGGAGCCTTCGTGTTCTTGTTTTGGCGGGCCTTGAGGCTGCTTTGGTGTGCAAAATGATGGGACGGATTGATCGAATGGTTTTGGAAGCCATGATTCTCATCGGATTTCCGACACTCGTGTTTTTATGCCAAAAAATGGCCGGAAAGGGAATTTTCTATGGAAAAATAGGGAATTTTCTCTGTGGAGCCTTCGTGTTCTTGTTTCAGCGGGCCTTGAGGCTGCTTTGGTGTGCAAAATGATGGGACGGATTGATCGAATGGTTTTGGAAGCCATGATTCTCATCGGATTTCCGACACTCGTGTTTTTATGCCAAAAAATGGCCGGAAAGGGAATTTTCTATGGAAAAATAGGGAATTTTCTCTGTGGAGCCTTCGTGTTCTTGTTTCAGCGGGCCTTGAGGCTGCTTTGGTGTGCAAAATGATGGGACGGATTGATCGAATGGTTTTGGAAGCCATGATTCTCATCGGATTTCCGACACTCGTCTTTTTAGGCCAAAAAATGGCCGGAAAGGGAATTTTCTATGGAAAAATAGGGAATTTTCTCTTTGGAGCCTTCGTGTTCTTGTTTCAGCGGGCCTTGAGGCTGCTTTGGTGTGCAAAATGATGGGACGGATTGATCGAATGGTTTTGGAAGCCATGATTCTCATCGGATTTCCGACACTCGTGTTTTTATGCCAAAAAATGGCCGGAAAGGGAATTTTCTATGGAAAAATAGGGAATTTTCTCTGTGGAGCCTTCGTGTTCTTGTTTCAGCGGGCCTTCGGGCTGCTTTGGTGTGCAAAATGATGGGACGGATTGATCGAATGGTTTTGGAAGCCATGATTCTCATCGGATTTCCGACACTCGTGTTTTTATGCCAAAAAATGGCCGGAAAGGGAATTTTCTATGGAAAAATAGGGAATTTTCTCTGTGGAGCCTTCGTGTTCTTGTTTCAGCGGGCCTTGAGGCTGCTTTGGTGTGCAAAATGATGGGACGGATTGATCGAATGGTTTTGGAAGCCATGATTCTCATCGGATTTCCGACACTCGTCTTTTTAGGCCAAAAAATGGCCGGAAAGGGAATTTTCTATGGAAAAATAGGGAATTTTCTCTTTGGAGCCTTCGTGTTCTTGTTTCAGCGGGCCTTGGGCTGCTTTGGTGTGCAAAATGATGGGACGGATTGATCGAATGGTTTTGGAAGCCATGATTCTCATCGGATTTCCGACACTCGTCTTTTTTAGGCCAAAAAATGGCCGGAAAGGGAATTTTCTATGGAAAAATAGGGAATTTTCTCTGTGGAGCCTTCGTGTTCTTGTTTCAGCGGGCCTTCAGGCTGCTTTGGTGTGCAAAATGATGGGACGGATTGATCGAATGCTTTTGGAAGCCATGATTCTCATCGGATTTCCCACACTCGTGTTTTTTCTGCCAAAAAATGGCCGGAAAGGGAATTTTCTATGGAAAAACAGGGAATTTTCTCTGTCGAGCCTTCGTGTTCTTGTTTCAGCGGGCCTCCAGGCTGCTGTGGTGTATAAAATGATGGGACAGATTGATCGAATGGTTTTGGAAGCCATGATTCTCATCGGATTTCCGACACTCGTCGTTTTTTATGCCAAAAAATGGCCGGAAAGGGAATTTTCTATGGAAAAATAGGGAATTTTCTCTTTGGAGCCTTCGTGTTCTTGTTTCAGCGGGCCTTGGGCTGCTTTGGTGTGCAAAATGATGGGACGGATTGATCGAATGGTTTTGGAAGCCATGATTCTCATCGGATTTCCGACACTCGTGTTTTTATGCCAAAAAATGGCCGGAAAGGGAATTTTCTATGGAAAAATAGGGAATTTTCTCTGTGGAGCCTTCGTGTTCTTGTTTCAGCGGGCCTTGAGGCTGCTTTGGTGTGCAAAATGATGGGACGGATTGATCGAATGGTTTTGGAAGCCATGATTCTCATCGGATTTCCGACACTCGTGTTTTTATGCCAAAAAATGGCCGGAAAGGGAATTTTCTATGGAAAAATAGGGAATTTTCTCTGTGGAGCCTTCGTGTTCTTGTTTTGGCGGGCCTTGAGGCTGCTTTGGTGTGCAAATTGATGGGACGGATTGATCGAATGGTTTTGGAAGCCATGATTCTCATCGGATTTCCGACACTCGTCTTTTTTAGGCCAAAAAATGGCCGGAAAGGGAATTTTCTATGGAAAAACAGGGAATTTTCTCTTTGGAGCCTTCGTGTTCTTGTTTCAGCGGGCCTTGGGCTGCTTTGGTGTGCAAAATGATGGGACGGATTGATCGAATGGTTTTGGAAGCCATGATTCTCATCGGATTTCCGACACTCGTGTTTTTATGCCAAAAAATGGCCGGAAAGGGAATTTTCTATGGAAAAATAGGGAATTTTCTCTGTGGAGCCTTCGTGTTCTTGTTTCAGCGGGCCTTGAGGCTGCTTTGGTGTGCAAAATGATGGGACGGATTGATCGAATGGTTTTGGAAGCCATGATTCTCATCGGATTTCCGACACTCGTGTTTTTATGCCAAAAAATGGCCGGAAAGGGAATTTTCTATGGAAAAATAGGGAATTTTCTCTTGTGGAGCCTTCGTGTTCTTGTTTCAGCGGGCCTTCGAGGCTGCTTTGGTGTGCAAAATGATGGGACGGATTGATCGAATGGTTTTGGAAGCCATGATTCTCATCGGATTTCCGACACTCGTCTTTTTAGGCCAAAAAATGGCCGGAAAGGGAATTTTCTATGGAAAAATAGGGAATTTTCTCTGTGGAGCCCTTCGTGTTCTTGTTTTCAGCGGCCTTCGGGCTGCTTGTGGTGTGCAAAATGATGGGACGGATTGATCGAATGGTTTTGGAAGCCATGATTCTCATCGGATTTCCGACACTCGTGTTTTTATGCCAAAAAATGGCCGGAAAGGGAATTTTCTATGGAAAAATAGGGAATTTTCTCTGTGGAGCCTTCGTGTTCTTGTTTCAGCGGGCCTTGAGGCTGCTTTGGTGTGCAAAATGATGGGACGGATTGATCGAATGGTTTTGGAAGCCATGATTCTCATCGGATTTCCGACACTCGTGTTTTTATGCCAAAAAATGGCCGGAAAGGGAATTTTCTATGGAAAAATAGGGAATTTTCTCTGTGGAGCCTTCGTGTTCTTGTTTCAGCGGGCCTTGGGCTGCTTTGGTGTGCAAAATGATGGGACGGATTGATCGAATGGTTTTGGAAGCCATGATTCTCATCGGATTTCCGACACTCGTGTTTTTATGCCAAAAAATGGCCGGAAAGGAATTTTCTATGGAAAAATAGGGAATTTTCTCTGTGGAGCCTTCGTGTTCTTGTTTCAGCGGGCCTTGGGCTGCTTTGGTGTGCAAAATGATGGGACGGATTGATCGAATGGTTTTGGAAGCCATGATTCTCATCGGATTTCCGACACTCGTGTTTTTATGCCAAAAAATGGCCGGAAAGGGAATTTTCTATGGAAAAATAGGGAATTTTCTCTGTGGAGCCTTCGTGTTCTTGTTTCAGCGGGCCTTGGGCTGCTTTGGTGTGCAAAATGATGGGACGGATTGATCGAATGGTTTTGGAAGCCATGATTCTCATCGGATTTCCGACACTCGTGTTTTTATGCCAAAAAATGGCCGGAAAGGGAATTTTCTATGGAAAAATAGGGAATTTTCTCTGTGGAGCCTTCCTGTTCTTGTTTCAGCGGGCCTTCGGGCTGCTTTGGTGTGCAAAATGATGGGACGGATTGATCGAATGGTTTTGGAAGCCATGATTCTCATCGGATTTCCGACACTCGTGTTTTTATGCCAAAAAATGGCCGGAAAGGGAATTTTCTATGGAAAAATAGGGAATTTTCTCTGTGGAGCCTTCGTGTTCTTGTTTCAGCGGGCCTTGAGGCTGCTTTGGTGTGCAAAATGATGGGACGGATTGATCGAATGGTTTTGGAAGCCATGATTCTCATCGGATTTCCGACACTCGTGTTTTTATGCCAAAAAATGGCCGGAAAGGGAATTTTCTATGGAAAAATAGGGAATTTTCTCTGTGGAGCCTTCGTGTTCTTGTTTCAGCGGGCCTTGAGGCTGCTTTGGTGTGCAAAATGATGGGACGGATTGATCGAATGGTTTTGGAAGCCATGATTCTCATCGGATTTCCGACACTCGTGTTTTTATGCCAAAAAATGGCCGGAAAGGGAATTTTCTATGGAAAAATAGGGAATTTTCTCTGTGGAGCCTTCGTGTTCTTGTTTCAGCGGGCCTTGAGGCTGCTTTGGTGTGCAAAATGATGGGGACGGATTGATCGAATGGTTTTGGAAGCCATGATTCTCATCGGATTTCCGACACTCGTGTTTTTATGCCAAAAAATGGCCGGAAAGGGAATTTTCTATGGAAAAAAATAGGGAATTTTCTCTGTGGAGCCTTCGTGTTCTTGTTTCAGCGGGCCTTGAGGCTGCTTTGGTGTGCAAAATGATGGGACGGATTGATCGAATGGTTTTGGAAGCCATGATTCTCATCGGATTTCCGACACTCGTGTTTTTATGCCAAAAAATGGCCGGAAAGGGAATTTTCTATGGAAAAATAGGGAATTTTCTCTGTGGAGCCTTCGTGTTCTTGTTTCAGCGGGCCTTCGGGCTGCTTTGGTGTGCAAAATGATGGGACGGATTGATCGAATGGTTTTGGAAGCCATGATTCTCATCGGATTTCCGACACTCGTTTTTTAGGCCAAAAAATGGCCGGAAAGGGAATTTTCTATGGAAAAATAGGGAATTTTCTCTGTGGAGCCTTCGTGTTCTTGTTTCAGCGGGCCTTAAGGCTGTTGTGGTGTGCAAAATGATGGGACGGATTGATCGAATGGTTTTGGAAGCCATGATTCTCATCGGATTTCCGACACTCGTCTTTTTTATGCCAAAAAATGGCCGGAAAGGGAATTTTCTATGGAAAAATAGGGAATTTTTCTGTGGAGCCTTCGTGTTCTTGTTTCAGCGGGCCTTCGAGGCTGCTTTGGTGTGCAAAATGATGGGACGGATTGATCGAATGGTTTTGGAAGCCATGATTCTCATCGGATTTCCGACACTCGTGTTTTTATGCCAAAAAATGGCCGGAAAGGGAATTTTCTATGGAAAAATAGGGAATTTTCTCTGTGGAGCCTTCGTGTTCTTGTTTCAGCGGGCCTTGGGCTGCTTTGGTGTGCAAAATGATGGGACGGATTGATCGAATGGTTTTGGAAGCCATGATTCTCATCGGATTTCCGACACTCGTGTTTTTATGCCAAAAAATGGCCGGAAAGGAATTTTCTATGGAAAAATAGGGAATTTTCTCTTGTGGAGCCTTCGTGTTCTTGTTTCAGCGGGCCTTGAGGCTGCTTTGGTGTGCAAAATGATGGGACGGATTGATCGAATGGTTTTGGAAGCCATGATTCTCATCGGATTTCCGACACTCGTGTTTTTATGCCAAAAAATGGCCGGAAAGGGAATTTTCTATGGAAAAATAGGGAATTTTCTCTGTGGAGCCTTCGTGTTCTTGTTTCAGCGGGCCTTCGGGCTGCTTGTGGTGTGCAAAATGATGGGACGGATTGATCGAATGGTTTTGGAAGCCATGATTCTCATCGGATTTCCGACACTCGTGTTTTTATGCCAAAAAATGGCCGGAAAGGGAATTTTCTATGGAAAAATAGGGAATTTTCTCTTGTGGAGCCTTCGTGTTCTTGTTTCAGCGGGCCTTGGCTGCTTTGGTGTGCAAAATGATGGGACGGATTGATCGAATGGTTTTGGAAGCCATGATTCTCATCGGATTTCCGACACTCGTTTTTATGCCAAAAAATGGCCGGAAAGGGAATTTTCTATGGAAAAATAGGGAATTTTCTCTGTGGAGCCTTCGTGTTCTTGTTTCAGCGGGCCTTCGGGCTGCTTGTGGTGTGCAAAATGATGGGACGGATTGATCGAATGGTTTTGGAAGCCATGATTCTCATCGGATTTCCGACACTCGTCTTTTTATGCCAAAAAATGGCCGGAAAGGGAATTTTCTATGGAAAAATAGGGAATTTTCTCTGTGGAGCCTTCGTGTTCTTGTTTCAGCGGGCCTTGAGGCTGCTTTGGTGTGCAAAATGATGGGACGGATTGATCGAATGGTTTTGGAAGCCATGATTCTCATCGGATTTCCGACACTCGTGTTTTTATGCCAAAAAATGGCCGGAAAGGGAATTTTCTATGGAAAAATAGGGAATTTTCTCTGTGGAGCCTTCGTGTTCTTGTTTCAGCGGGCCTTCGAGGCTGCTTTGGTGTGCAAAATGATGGGGACGGATTGATCGAATGGTTTTGGAAGCCATGATTCTCATCGGATTTCCGACACTCGTGTTTTTATGCCAAAAAATGGCCGGAAAGGGAATTTTCTATGGAAAAATAGGGAATTTTCTCTGTGGAGCCTTCGTGTTCTTGTTTCAGCGGGCCTTGAGGCTGCTTTGGTGTGCAAAATGATGGGACGGATTGATCGAATGGTTTTGGAAGCCATGATTCTCATCGGATTTCCGACACTCGTGTTTTTATGCCAAAAAATGGCCGGAAAGGGAATTTTCTATGGAAAAATAGGGAATTTTCTCTGTGGAGCCTTCGTGTTCTTGTTTCAGCGGGCCTTGAGGCTGCTTTGGTGTGCAAAATGATGGGACGGATTGATCGAATGGTTTTGGAAGCCATGATTCTCATCGGATTTCCGACACTCGTGTTTTTATGCCAAAAAATGGCCGGAAAGGGAATTTTCTATGGAAAAATAGGGAATTTTCTCTTGTGGAGCCTTCGTGTTCTTGTTTCAGCGGGCCTTGAGGCTGCTTTGGTGTGCAAAATGATGGGACGGATTGATCGAATGGTTTTGGAAGCCATGATTCTCATCGGATTTCCGACACTCGTGTTTTTATGCCAAAAAATGGCCGGAAAGGGAATTTTCTATGGAAAAATAGGGAATTTTCTCTGTGGAGCCTTCGTGTTCTTGTTTCAGCGGGCCTTGAGGCTGCTTTGGTGTGCAAAATGATGGGACGGATTGATCGAATGGTTTTGGAAGCCATGATTCTCATCGGATTTCCGACACTCGTCTTTTTAGGCCAAAAAATGGCCGGAAAGGGAATTTTCTATGGAAAAATAGGGAATTTTCTCTTGTGGAGCCTTCGTGTTCTTGTTTCAGCGGGCCTTGAGGCTGCTTTGGTGTGCAAAATGATGGGACGGATTGATCGAATGGTTTTGGAAGCCATGATTCTCATCGGATTTCCGACACTCGTGTTTTTATGCCAAAAAATGGCCGGAAAGGGAATTTTCTATGGAAAAATAGGGAATTTTCTCTGTGGAGCCTTCGTGTTCTTGTTTCAGCGGGCCTTGAGGCTGCTTTGGTGTGCAAAATGATGGGACGGATTGATCGAATGGTTTTGGAAGCCATGATTCTCATCGGATTTCCGACACTCGTGTTTTTATGCCAAAAAATGGCCGGAAAGGGAATTTTCTATGGAAAAATAGGGAATTTTCTCTGTGGAGCCTTCGTGTTCTTGTTTCAGCGGGCCTTGAGGCTGCTTTGGTGTGCAAAATGATGGGACGGATTGATCGAATGGTTTTGGAAGCCATGATTCTCATCGGATTTCCGACACTCGTGTTTTTATGCCAAAAAATGGCCGGAAAGGGAATTTTCTATGGAAAAATAGGGAATTTTCTCTGTGGAGCCTTCGTGTTCTTGTTTCAGCGGGCCTTCAGGCTGCTTTGGTGTGCAAAATGATGGGACGGATTGATCGAATGGTTTTGGAAGCCATGATTCTCGGATTTCCGACACTCGTGTTTTTATGCCAAAAAATGGCCGGAAAGAGAATTTGCTATGGAAAAATAGGGAATTTTCTCTGTGGAGCCTTCGTGTTCTTGTTTCAGCGGGCCTTCGAGGCTGCTGTGGTGTGCAAAATGATGGGACGGATTGATCGAATGGTTTTGGAAGCCATGATTCTCATCGGATTTCCGACACTCGTGTTTTTATGCCAAAAAATGGCCGGAAAGGGAATTTTCTATGGAAAAATAGGGAATTTTCTCTGTGGAGCCTTCGTGTTCTTGTTTCAGCGGGCCTTCAGGCTGCTTTGGTGTGCAAATTGATGGGACGGATTGATCGAATGGTTTTGGAAGCCATGATTCTCATCGGATTTCCGACACTCGTGTTTTTTATGCCAAAAAATGGCCGGAAAGGGAATTTTCTATGGAAAAATAGGGAATTTTCTCTGTGGAGCCTTCGTGTTCTTGTTTCAGCGGGCCTTCGAGGCTGCTTTGTGTGCAAAATGATGGGACGGATTGATCGAATGGTTTTGGAAGCCATGATTCTCATCGGATTTCCGACACTCGTGTTTTTATGCCAAAAAATGGCCGGAAAGGGAATTTTCTATGGAAAAATAGGGAATTTTCTCTGTGGAGCCTTCGTGTTCTTGTTTCAGCGGGCCTTGGGCTGCTTGTGGTGTGCAAAATGATGGGACGGATTGATCGAATGGTTTTGGAAGCCATGATTCTCATCGGATTTCCGACACTCGTGTTTTTTATGCCAAAAAATGGCCGGAAAGGGAATTTTCTATGGAAAAATAGGGAATTTTCTCTGTGGAGCCTTCGTGTTCTTGTTTCAGCGGGCCTTAAGGCTGTTGTGGTGTGCAAAATGATGGGACGGATTGATCGAATGGTTTTGGAAGCCATGATTCTCATCGGATTTCCGACACTCGTGTTTTTTATGCCAAAAAATGGCCGGAAAGGGAATTTTCTATGGAAAAATAGGGAATTTTCTACTGTGGAGCCTTCGTGTTCTTGTTTCAGCGGGCCTTCGAGGCTGCTTTGGTGTGCAAAATGATGGGACGGATTGATCGAATGGTTTTGGAAGCCATGATTCTCATCGGATTTCCGACACTCGTGTTTTTATGCCAAAAAATGGCCGGAAAGGGAATTTTCTATGGAAAAATAGGGAATTTTCTCTGTGGAGCCTTCGTGTTCTTGTTTCAGCGGGCCTTGAGGCTGCTTTGGTGTGCAAAATGATGGGACGGATTGATCGAATGGTTTTGGAAGCCATGATTCTCATCGGATTTCCGACACTCGTGTTTTTAGGCCAAAAAATGGCCGGAAAGGGAATTTTCTATGGAAAAATAGGGAATTTTCTCTTGTGGAGCCTTCGTGTTCTTGTTTCAGCGGGCCTTCGAGGCTGCTTTGGTGTGCAAAATGATGGGACGGATTGATCGAATGGTTTTGGAAGCCATGATTCTCATCGGATTTCCGACACTCGTCGTTTTTATGCCAAAAAATGGCCGGAAAGGGAATTTTCTATGGAAAAATAGGGAATTTTTCTCTGTGGAGCCTTCGTGTTCTTGTTTTCAGCGGCGGGCCTTCGGGCTGCTTTGGTGTGCAAAATGATGGGACGGATTGATCGAATGGTTTTGGAAGCCATGATTCTCATCGGATTTCCGACACTCGTTTTTATGCCAAAAAATGGCCGGAAAGGGAATTTTCTATGGAAAAATAGGGAATTTTCTCTGTGGAGCCTTCGTGTTCTTGTTTCAGCGGGCCTTGGGCTGCTTTGGTGTGCAAAATGATGGGACGGATTGATCGAATGGTTTTGGAAGCCATGATTCTCATCGGATTTCCGACACTCGTGTTTTTATGCCAAAAAATGGCCGGAAAGGGAATTTTCTATGGAAAAATAGGGAATTTTCTCTGTGGAGCCTTCGTGTTCTTGTTTCAGCGGGCCTTCGAGGCTGCTTTGGTGTGCAAAATGATGGGACGGATTGATCGAATGGTTTGAAGCCATGATTCTCATCGGATTTCCGACACTCGTGTTTTTATGCCAAAAAATGGCCGGAAAGGGAATTTTCTATGGAAAAATAGGGAATTTTCTCTGTGGAGCCTTCGTGTTCTTGTTTCAGCGGGCCTTGAGGCTGCTTTGGTGTGCAAAATGATGGGACGGATTGATCGAATGGTTTTGGAAGCCATGATTCTCATCGGATTTCCGAAACTCGTGCTTTTTATGCCAAAAAATTGCCGGAAAGGGAATTTTCTATGGAAAAATAGGGAATTTTCTCTGTGGAGCCTTCGTGTTCTTGTTTCAGCGGGCCTTCAGGCTGCTGTGGTGTGCAAAATGATGGGACGGATTGATCGAATGGTTTTGGAAGCCATGATTCTCATCGGATTTCCGACACTCGTGTTTTTTATGCCAAAAAATGGCCGGAAAGGGAATTTTCTATGGAAAAATAGGGAATTTTCTCTGTGGAGCCTTCGTGTTCTTGTTTCGGCGGGCCTTGAGCTGCTTTGGTGTGCAAAATGATGGGACGGATTGATCGAATGGTTTTGGAAGCCATGATTCTCATCGGATTTCCGACACTCGTGTTTTTATGCCAAAAAATGGCCGGAAAGGGAATTTTCTATGGAAAAATAGGGAATTTTCTCTGTGGAGCCTTCGTGTTCTTGTTTCAGCGGGCCTTGAGGCTGCTTTGGTGTGCAAAATGATGGGACGGATTGATCGAATGGTTTTGGAAGCCATGATTCTCATCGGATTTCCGACACTCGTGTTTTTATGCCAAAAAATGGCCGGAAAGGGAATTTTCTATGGAAAAATAGGGAATTTTCTCTGTGGAGCCTTCGTGTTCTTGTTTCAGCGGGCCTTGAGGCTGCTTTGGTGTGCAAAATGATGGGACGGATTGATCGAATGGTTTTGGAAGCCATGATTCTCATCGGATTTCCGACACTCGTGTTTTTTTGCCAAAAAATGGCCGGAAAGGGAATTTCCTATGTAAAAACTATGAATTTTCTCTGTGGAGCCTTCGTGTTCTTGTTTCAGCGGGCCTTCGAGGCTGCTTTGGTGTGCAAAATGATGGGACGGATTGATCGAATGGTTTTGGAAGCCATGATTCTCATCGGATTTCCGACACTCGTGTTTTTATGCCAAAAAATGGCCGGAAAGGGAATTTTCTATGGAAAAATAGGGAATTTTCTCTGTGGAGCCTTCGTGTTCTTGTTTCAGCGGGCCTTGAGGCTGCTTTGGTGTGCAAAATGATGGGACGGATTGATCGAATGGTTTTGGAAGCCATGATTCTCATCGGATTTCCGACACTCGTGTTTTTATGCCAAAAAATGGCCGGAAAGGGAATTTTCTATGGAAAAATAGGGAATTTTCTCTGTGGAGCCTTCGTGTTCTTGTTTCAGCGGGCCTTGAGGCTGCTTTGGTGTGCAAAATGATGGGACGGATTGATCGAATGGTTTTGGAAGCCATGATTCTCATCGGATTTCCGACACTCGTGTTTTTATGCCAAAAAATGGCCGGAAAGGGAATTTTCTATGGAAAAATAGGGAATTTTCTCTGTGGAGCCTTCGTGTTCTTGTTTCAGCGGGCCTTCGAGGCTGCTTTGGTGTGCAAAATGATGGGACGGATTGATCGAATGGTTTTGGAAGCCATGATTCTCATCGGATTTCCGACACTCGTGTTTTTATGCCAAAAAATGGCCGGAAAGGGAATTTTCTATGGAAAAATAGGGAATTTTCTCTGTGGAGCCTTCGTGTTCTTGTTTTCGGCGGGCCTTGAGGCTGCTTTGGTGTGCAAAATGATGGGACGGATTGATCGAATGGTTTTGGAAGCCATGATTCTCATCGGATTTCCGACACTCGTGTTTTTTATGCCAAAAAATGGCCGGAAAGGGAATTTTCTATGGAAAAATAGGGAATTTTCTCTGTGGAGCCTTCGTGTTCTTGTTTCAGCGGGCCTTGGGCTGCTTGTGGTGTGCAAAATGATGGGACGGATTGATCGAATGGTTTTGGAAGCCATGATTCTCATCGGATTTCCGACACTCGTGTTTTTATGCCAAAAAATGGCCGGAAAGGGAATTTTCTATGGAAAAATAGGGAATTTTCTCTTGTGGAGCCTTCGTGTTCTTGTTTCAGCGGGCCTTGAGGCTGCTTTGGTGTGCAAAATGATGGGACGGATTGATCGAATGGTTTTGGAAGCCATGATTCTCATCGGATTTCCGACACTCGTGTTTTTATGCCAAAAAATGGCCGGAAAGGGAATTTTCTATGGAAAAATAGGGAATTTTCTCTGTGGAGCCTTCGTGTTCTTGTTTCGGCGGGCCTTGAGGCTGCTTTGGTGTGCAAAATGATGGGACGGATTGATCGAATGGTTTTGGAAGCCATGATTCTCATCGGATTTCCGACACTCGTCGTTTTTATGCCAAAAAATGGCCGGAAAGGGAATTTTCTATGGAAAAATAGGGAATTTTCTCTGTGGAGCCTTCGTGTTCTTGTTTCAGCGGGCCTTGAGGCTGCTTGTGGTGTGCAAAATGATGGGACGGATTGATCGAATGGTTTTGGAAGCCATGATTCTCATCGGATTTCCGACACTCGTGTTTTTATGCCAAAAAATGGCCGGAAAGGGAATTTTCTATGGAAAAATAGGGAATTTTCTCTGTGGAGCCTTCGTGTTCTTGTTTCAGCGGGCCTTGAGGCTGCTTTGGTGTGCAAAATGATGGGACGGATTGATCGAATGGTTTTGGAAGCCATGATTCTCATCGGATTTCCGACACTCGTGTTTTTATGCCAAAAAATGGCCGGAAAGGGAATTTTCTATGGAAAAATAGGGAATTTTCTCTGTGGAGCCTTCGTGTTCTTGTTTCAGCGGGCCTTCGAGGCTGCTTTGGTGTGCAAAATGATGGGACGGATTGATCGAATGGTTTTGGAAGCCATGATTCTCATCGGATTTCCGACACTCGTGTTTTTATGCCAAAAAATGGCCGGAAAGGGAATTTTCTATGGAAAAATAGGGAATTTTCTCTGTGGAGCCTTCGTGTTCTTGTTTCAGCGGGCCTTGAGGCTGCTTTGGTGTGCAAAATGATGGGACGGATTGATCGAATGGTTTTGGAAGCCATGATTCTCATCGGATTTCCGACACTCGTCTTTTTAGGCCAAAAAATGGCCGGAAAGGGAATTTTCTATGGAAAAATAGGGAATTTTCTCTGTGGAGCCTTCGTGTTCTTGTTTCAGCGGGCCTTGAGGCTGCTTTGGTGTGCAAAATGATGGGACGGATTGATCGAATGGTTTTGGAAGCCATGATTCTCATCGGATTTCCGACACTCGTGTTTTTATGCCAAAAAATGGCCGGAAAGGGAATTTTCTATGGAAAAATAGGGAATTTTTCTTGTGGAGCCTTCGTGTTCTTGTTTCAGCGGGCCTTCGAGGCTGCTTTGGTGTGCAAAATGATGGGACGGATTGATCGAATGGTTTTGGAAGCCATGATTCTCATCGGATTTCCGACACTGTGTTTTTATGCCAAAAAATGGCCGGAAAGGGAATTTTCTATGGAAAAATAGGGAATTTTCTCTGTGGAGCCTTCGTGTTCTTGTTTCAGCGGGCCTTCAGGCTGCTTTGGTGTGCAAATTGATGGGACGGATTGATCGAATGGTTTTGGAAGCCATGATTCTCATCGGATTTCCGACACTCGTCTTTTTTAGGCCAAAAAATGGCCGGAAAGGGAATTTTCTATGGAAAAATAGGGAATTTTCTCTGTGGAGCCTTCGTGTTCTTGTTTCAGCGGGCCTTCGGGCTGCTTGTGGTGTGCAAAATGATGGGACGGATTGATCGAATGGTTTTGGAAGCCATGATTCTCATCGGATTTCCGACACTCGTGTTTTTATGCCAAAAAATGGCCGGAAAGGGAATTTTCTATGGAAAAATAGGGAATTTTCTCTGTGGAGCCTTCGTGTTCTTGTTTCAGCGGGCCTTGAGGCTGCTTTGGTGTGCAAAATGATGGGACGGATTGATCGAATGGTTTTGGAAGCCATGATTCTCATCGGATTTCCGACACTCGTGTTTTTATGCCAAAAAATGGCCGGAAAGGGAATTTTCTATGGAAAAATAGGGAATTTTCTCTGTGGAGCCTTCGTGTTCTTGTTTCAGCGGGCCTTCGAGGCTGCTTTGGTGTGCAAAATGATGGGACGGATTGATCGAATGGTTTTGGAAGCCATGATTCTCATCGGATTTCCGACACTCGTGTTTTTTATGCCAAAAAATGGCCGGAAAGGGAATTTTCTATGGAAAAATAGGGAATTTTCTCTGTGGAGCCTTCGTGTTCTTGTTTCAGCGGGCCTTCGAGGCTGCTTTGGTGTGCAAAATGATGGGACGGATTGATCGAATGGTTTTGGAAGCCATGATTCTCATCGGATTTCCGACACTCGTGTTTTTTATGCCAAAAAATGGCCGGAAAGGGAATTTTCTATGGAAAAATAGGGAATTTTCTCTGTGGAGCCTTCGTGTTCTTGTTTTAGCGGGCCTTCAGGCTGCTGTGGTGTGCAAAATGATGGGACGGATTGATCGAATGGTTTTGGAAGCCATGATTCTCATCGGATTTCCGACACTCGTGTTTTTATGCCAAAAAATGGCCGGAAAGGGAATTTTCTATGGAAAAATAGGGAATTTTCTCTGTGGAGCCTTCGTGTTCTTGTTTCAGCGGGCCTTCAGGCTGCTGTGGTGTGCAAAAGGTTGGGACGGATTGATTGAATGGTTTTGGAGGCCATGATTCTCATCGGATTTCCGACACTCGTCTTTTTTAGGCCAAAAAATGGCCGGAAAGGGAATTTTCTATGGAAAAATAGGGAATTTTCTCTGTGGAGCCTTCGTGTTCTTGTTTCAGCGGGCCTTGAGGCTGCTTTGGTGTGCAAAATGATGGGACGGATTGATCGAATGGTTTTGGAAGCCATGATTCTCATCGGATTTCCGACACTCGTGTTTTTATGCCAAAAAATGGCCGGAAAGGGAATTTTCTATGGAAAAATAGGGAATTTTCTCTGTGGAGCCTTTCGTGTTCTTGTTTCAGCGGGCCTTGGGCTGCTTTGGTGTGCAAAATGATGGGACGGATTGATCGAATGGTTTTGGAAGCCATGATTCTCATCGGATTTCCGACACTCGTGTTTTTATGCCAAAAAATGGCCGGAAAGGGAATTTTCTATGGAAAAATAGGGAATTTTCTCTGTGGAGCCTTCGTGTTCTTGTTTCAGCGGGCCTTGAGGCTGCTTTGGTGTGCAAAATGATGGGACGGATTGATCGAATGGTTTTGGAAGCCATGATTCTCATCGGATTTCCGACACTCGTGTTTTTATGCCAAAAAATGGCCGGAAAGGGAATTTTCTATGGAAAAATAGGGAATTTTCTCTGTGGAGCCTTCGTGTTCTTGTTTCAGCGGGCCTTGGCTGCTTTGGTGTGCAAAATGATGGGACGGATTGATCGAATGGTTTTGGAAGCCATGATTCTCATCGGATTTCCGACACTCGTGTTTTTATGCCAAAAAATGGCCGGAAAGGGAATTTTCTATGGAAAAATAGGGAATTTTCTCTGTGGAGCCTTCGTGTTCTTGTTTCAGCGGGCCTTGGGCTGCTTTGGTGTGCAAAATGATGGGACGGATTGATCGAATGGTTTTGGAAGCCATGATTCTCATCGGATTTCCGACACTCGTGTTTTTATGCCAAAAAATGGCCGGAAAGGGAATTTTCTATGGAAAAATAGGGAATTTTCTCTGTGGAGCCTTCGTGTTCTTGTTTCAGCGGGCCTTGAGGCTGCTTTGGTGTGCAAAATGATGGGACGGATTGATCGAATGGTTTTGGAAGCCATGATTCTCATCGGATTTCCGACACTCGTGTTTTTATGCCAAAAAATGGCCGGAAAGGGAATTTTCTATGGAAAAATAGGGAATTTTCTCTGTGGAGCCTTCGTGTTCTTGTTTCGGCGGGCCTTGGGCTGCTTTGGTGTGCAAAATGATGGGACGATTGATCGAATGGTTTTGGAAGCCATGATTCTCATCGGATTTCCGACACTCGTGTTTTTATGCCAAAAAATGGCCGGAAAGGGAATTTTCTATGGAAAAATAGGGAATTTTCTCTGTGGAGCCTTCGTGTTCTTGTTTCAGCGGGCCTTGAGGCTGCTTTGGTGTGCAAATGATGGGACGGATTGATCGAATGGTTTTGGAAGCCATGATTCTCATCGGATTTCGACACACGTGTTTTTATGCCAAAAAATGGCCGGAAAGGGAATTTTCTATGGAAAAATAGGGAATTTTCTCTTGTGGAGCCTTCGTGTTCTTGTTTCAGCGGGCCTTGAGGCTGCTTTGGTGTGCAAAATGATGGGACGGATTGATCGAATGGTTTTGGAAGCCATGATTCTCATCGGATTTCCGACACTCGTGTTTTTATGCCAAAAAATGGCCGGAAAGGGAATTTTCTATGGAAAAATAGGGAATTTTCTCTGTGGAGCCTTCGTGTTCTTGTTTCAGCGGGCCTTGAGGCTGCTTTGGTGTGCAAAATGATGGGACGGATTGATCGAATGGTTTTGGAAGCCATGATTCTCATCGGATTTCCGACACTCGTGTTTTTATGCCAAAAAATGGCCGGAAAGGGAATTTTCTATGGAAAAATAGGGAATTTTCTCTGTGGAGCCTTCGTGTTCTTGTTTCAGCGGGCCTTCGAGGCTGCTTTGGTGTGCAAAATGATGGGACGGATTGATCGAATGGTTTTGGAAGCCATGATTCTCATCGGATTTCCGACACTCGTCTTTTTTATGCCAAAAAATGGCCGGAAAGGGAATTTTCTATGGAAAAATAGGGAATTTTCTCTGTGGAGCCTTCGTGTTCTTGTTTCAGCGGGCCTTGAGGCTGCTTTGGTGTGCAAAATGATGGGACGGATTGATCGAATGGTTTTGGAAGCCATGATTCTCATCGGATTTCCGACACTCGTGTTTTTATGCCAAAAAATGGCCGGAAAGGGAATTTTCTATGGAAAAATAGGGAATTTTCTCTGTGGAGCCTTCGTGTTCTTGTTTCAGCGGGCCTTCAGGCTGCTTTGGTGTGCAAAATGATGGGACGGATTGATCGAATGGTTTTGGAAGCCATGATTCTCATCGGATTTCCGACACTCGTGTTTTTATGCCAAAAAATGGCCGGAAAGGGAATTTTCTATGGAAAAATAGGGAATTTTCTCTTGTGGAGCCTTCGTGTTCTTGTTTCAGCGGGCCTTGAGGCTGCTTTGGTGTGCAAAATGATGGGACGGATTGATCGAATGGTTTTGGAAGCCATGATTCTCATCGGATTTCCGACACTCGTGTTTTTATGCCAAAAAATGGCCGGAAAGGGAATTTTCTATGGAAAAATAGGGAATTTTCTCTGTGGAGCCTTCGTGTTCTTGTTTCAGCGGGCCTTCAGGCTGCTTTGGTGTGCAAAATGATGGGACGGATTGATCGAATGGTTTTGGAAGCCATGATTCTCATCGGATTTCCGACACTCGTCTTTTTTATGCCAAAAAATGGCCGGAAAGGGAATTTTCTATGGAAAAATAGGGAATTTTCTCTGTGGAGCCTTCGTGTTCTTGTTTCAGCGGGCCTTCAGGCTGCTTTGGTGTGCAAAATGATGGGACGGATTGATCGAATGGTTTTGGAAGCCATGATTCTCATCGGATTTCCGACACTCGTGTTTTTATGCCAAAAAATGGCCGGAAAGGGAATTTTCTATGGAAAAATAGGGAATTTTCTCTGTGGAGCCTTCGTGTTCTTGTTTCAGCGGGCCTTGAGGCTGCTTTGGTGTGCAAAATGATGGGACGGATTGATCGAATGGTTTTGGAAGCCATGATTCTCATCGGATTTCCGACACTCGTCTTTTTATGCCAAAAAATGGCCGGAAAGGGAATTTTCTATGGAAAAATAGGGAATTTTCTCTGTGGAGCCTTCGTGTTCTTGTTTCAGCGGGCCTTGAGGCTGCTTTGGTGTGCAAATGATGGGACGGATTGATCGAATGGTTTTGGAAGCCATGATTCTCATCGGATTTCCGACACTCGTGTTTTTTATGCCAAAAAATGGCCGGAAAGGGAATTTTCTATGGAAAAATAGGGAATTTTCTCTGTGGAGCCTTCGTGTTCTTGTTTCAGCGGGCCTTCAGGCTGCTTTGGTGTGCAAAATGATGGGACGGATTGATCGAATGGTTTTGGAAGCCATGATTCTCATCGGATTTCCGACACTCGTGTTTTTATGCCAAAAAATGGCCGGAAAGGGAATTTTCTATGGAAAAATAGGGAATTTTCTCTGTGGAGCCTTCGTGTTCTTGTTTCAGCGGGCCTTGAGGCTGCTTTGGTGTGCAAAATGATGGGACGGATTGATCGAATGGTTTTGGAAGCCATGATTCTCATCGGATTTCCGACACTCGTGTTTTTATGCCAAAAAATGGCCGGAAAGGGAATTTTCTATGGAAAAATAGGGAATTTTCTCTGTGGAGCCTTCGTGTTCTTGTTTCAGCGGGCCTTCGAGGCTGCTTTGGTGTGCAAAATGATGGGACGGATTGATCGAATGGTTTTGGAAGCCATGATTCTCATCGGATTTCCGACACTCGTGTTTTTATGCCAAAAAATGGCCGGAAAGGGAATTTTCTATGGAAAAATAGGGAATTTTCTCTGTGGAGCCTTCGTGTTCTTGTTTCAGCGGGCCTTGGGCTGCTTTGGTGTGCAAAATGATGGGACGGATTGATCGAATGGTTTTGGAAGCCATGATTCTCATCGGATTTCCGACACTCGTGTTTTTATGCCAAAAAATGGCCGGAAAGGGAATTTTCTATGGAAAAATAGGGAATTTTCTCTTGTGGAGCCTTCGTGTTCTTGTTTCAGCGGGCCTTCAGGCTGCTTTGGTGTGCAAAATGATGGGACGGATTGATCGAATGGTTTTGGAAGCCATGATTCTCATCGGATTTCCGACACTCGTGTTTTTATGCCAAAAAATGGCCGGAAAGGGAATTTTCTATGGAAAAATAGGGAATTTTCTCTGTGGAGCCTTCGTGTTCTTGTTTCAGCGGGCCTTCAGGCTGCTTTGGTGTGCAAATGATGGGACGGATTGATCGAATGGTTTTGGAAGCCATGATTCTCATCGGATTTCCGACACTCGTGTTTTTATGCCAAAAAATGGCCGGAAAGGGAATTTTCTATGGAAAAATAGGGAATTTTCTCTTGTGGAGCCTTCGTGTTCTTGTTTCAGCGGGCCTTGAGGCTGCTTTGGTGTGCAAAATGATGGGACGGATTGATCGAATGGTTTTGGAAGCCATGATTCTCATCGGATTTCCGACACTCGTGTTTTTATGCCAAAAAATGGCCGGAAAGGGAATTTTCTATGGAAAAATAGGGAATTTTCTCTGTGGAGCCTTCGTGTTCTTGTTTCAGCGGGCCTTGAGCTGCTTTGGTGTGCAAAATGATGGGACGGATTGATCGAATGGTTTTGGAAGCCATGATTCTCATCGGATTTCGACACTCGTGTTTTTTATGCCAAAAAATGGCCGGAAAGGGAATTTTCTATGGAAAAATAGGGAATTTTTCTGTGGAGCCTTCGTGTTCTTGTTTCAGCGGGCCTTCGAGGCTGCTTTGGTGTGCAAAATGATGGGACGGATTGATCGAATGGTTTTGGAAGCCATGATTCTCATCGGATTTCCGACACTCGTCTTTTTATGCCAAAAAATGGCCGGAAAGGGAATTTTCTATGGAAAAATAGGGAATTTTTCTGTGGAGCCTTCGTGTTCTTGTTTCAGCGGGCCTTGAGGCTGCTTTGGTGTGCAAAATGATGGGACGGATTGATCGAATGGTTTTGGAAGCCATGATTCTCATCGGATTTCCGACACTCGTGTTTTTTATGCCAAAAAATGGCCGGAAAGGGAATTTTCTATGGAAAAATAGGGAATTTTCTCTGTGGAGCCTTCGTGTTCTTGTTTCAGCGGGCCTTCAGGCTGCTTTGGTGTGCAAAATGATAGGACGGATTGATCGAATGGTTTTGGAAGCCATGATTCTCATCGGATTTCCGACACTCGTGTTTTTTATGCCAAAAAATGGCCGGAAAGGGAATTTTCTATGGAAAAATAGGGAATTTTCTCTGTGGAGCCTTCGTGTTCTTGTTTCAGCGGGCCTTCAGGCTGCTTTGGTGTGCAAAATGATGGGACGGATTGATCGAATGGTTTTGGAAGCCATGATTCTCATCGGATTTCCGACACTCGTGTTTTTATGCCAAAAAATGGCCGGAAAGGGAATTTTCTATGGAAAAATAGGGAATTTTCTCTGTGGAGCCTTCGTGTTCTTGTTTCAGCGGGCCTTCAGGCTGCTTTGGTGTGCAAATGATGGGACGGATTGATCGAATGGTTTTGGAAGCCATGATTCTCATCGGATTTCCGACACTCGTGTTTTTTATGCCAAAAAATGGCCGGAAAGGGAATTTTCTATGGAAAAATAGGGAATTTTCTCTGTGGAGCCTTCGTGTTCTTGTTTCAGCGGGCCTTCAGGCTGCTTTGGTGTGCAAATTGATGGGACGGATTGATCGAATGGTTTTGGAAGCCATGATTCTCATCGGATTTCCGACACTCGTGTTTTTTATGCCAAAAAATGGCCGGAAAGGGAATTTTCTATGCAAAAATAGGGAATTTTCTCTGCGTAGCCTTCGTGTTCTTGTTTCAGCGAGCCTTCAGGCTGCTGTGGTGTGCAAAATGATGGGTCGGATTGATCGAATGGTTTTGGAAGCCATGATTCTCATCGGATTTCCGACACTCGTGTTTTTTATGCCAAAAAATGGCCGGAAAGGGAATTTTCTATGCAAAAATAGGGAATTTTCTCTGTGGAGCCTTCGTGTTCTTGTTTCAGCGGGCCTTCAGGCTGCTTTGGTGTGCAAAATGATGGGACGGATTGATCGAATGGTTTTGGAGGCCATGATTCTCATCGGATTTCCGACACTCGTGTTTTTTATGCCAAAAAGTGGCCGGAAAAAAATCGGTTTTGGTAGCTAACATCCTAAACTACAACATAATAAAATTTGGTGGAAAATGATGGATATTGGCGGTGTTAAACGCTCATCCTACGGAGACCTCAGATCTGGAACGATTTCACTGACCTTTTGTTGGATTTGTGGTTGCATGTTGATTTGTGCTAAAAATATCTCTTCGATTTCTTCATGAAAGTTGTAGATAACATATTAAACTACAACCTACTCAAATTTGAAGTGAAATGAACAAGTATAACATAGTAAATCGACTAGATCTTGAAGACGGTAATTCTGGAGATGTATTACAGGACACCCGAGAATTCATGGACCTAAATGACGACTATACTCTGGATATTTGACTTAGATCTCTTGATGAAACTTGTATAGAACATCTTGATGTAGAACATATCCAAATTTCATAGGAAACTAAGAAGAATAGGTAGGTGAAAACTCAGTATTTCGGAGAAGCATGCACTGGACGTTTCGGTGTTGGATCCAGAATTTTCGTGAGACTGTAGAAATTAATCTAAAACTAATCTGACTTGGAAGTCTTCATGATAAATGTTCTTTAATGTCTTTGCTATAACTTGGTAAAATTTTGTAATTTTTGGAGGTAGTATGGATATTTTAATCGAATTTCTTCGGAAACTGTGCATTCTGATTTCATCCGAAAATTACATGCTGTTTTGTGTGAATTATGAAATTATGTGGAATCCTATTTGGCCATGTATTTTGCATGAAATCATTACCCTATTGTCTTGATTATCACTTGCCTTAATTTTTATGATTTTTGAGAATTATATAGATATTAAATTAATATTTTTGAAAATGGCACAAGCTGGAATTTAAATAAATGTAAAAAGGGCATGATAAATGGATTATTTTAATCGGCATAAATTCCATTAAATTTTATTTCATAAATAATTGTACCATGTAGTATGAATGATGAGGTCTTGATGTATGTATGACAATGAATCGAGATGCATGTGGGAATTTAAATGCTGAACATGATTGTTGATTGCCAATACATCATATGCCATGCTAAATTAAGACCGAAATTGGTGAACATGAATAATGTTAAATGAGGAGATTGTTGTGGCGGATGATGATGCCCGGAATGTATAGAGATACATTGCCGGATGGCCCTGGGAGTTTCAGGATGCCCGGAAAGTTGGGGGTGCCGGAAGCCCTGGAGGTTTTTGCCTAGGGGGATGCCTCACGATGCCAGGATTGGGGTGTGGGATGCCCGGCCAGGGAGTGTAAATGCCGGAAGCCTCAGAGGTCTTTGCTTGAGGGGGTGCCTCGTGATGCCAGTTGGGATGTGAGATGCTCGGAATGTGGGGGGCCGGATGCCCGGTGGCCTGGAATGGCTGAATGTCGGAAGCCTCGGAGGTCTTTGCCCAAGGGGATGCAAGGATAGGGCGCGAGTGTATAATATGAGATGAAATTGGTGATATGAGGAAGGGTGATGTGGTGATCGAATGGAAAGTAAAAAGTTGAAAATTGGACCATGCATGATGATATAGTGACATGATATGACATGATGATGATGATCACCTATGGCATGATGATATGCACATATGATATGATATGATGACAAGATATGACATAATGATGATGATCACCTATGGCATGATGATATGATATGATGATGATGATGATGATGTTACATGATATGATATAATGATGTCGTGATGACGATATGAGTATGACATGATGATATGCATGTATGTGTTATGATTGTGATGATGATACATGATAGTATGCGCATGGCTTCAAGGTAAGTAATGCCTGGAATGCATGTATGATTTGTATGATGCATTAAGTGGTTATTGAATTCCTTTACCTGCTGAGTGGTTGTACTCACCCCTTTTGGGGACCAACATTTCAGATTAGCAGCATGCCACTCCCTGCCGTCACGCGGGGTGTGTTTTACGGTCTACCATCTGATGTCGAGGTTGAGTGCAAGGAGTTTAGCTGTCCTTTTGTTCCTGGATTGACGTATATACGAGTGCGTTGTTTAGTCATGTACGACGTAGGTCTGGCTGGGGGCCCGGTTGTCTAGGAGTTCATCTTCGTCCACATTTGCCGCGATAGTGTGATGAGAGGGATGTTGCCACCGCCACTGCCTAATGCACCGGGTTGGGTGTGAGGGCCGTGCGTAATGAGTAGGAGCTGGATTTTTTGTGGATAGTTGGCCGACACTGATGATGGGGATTATGCACGCGAGTTGTAGAAGGTCGAGGGTTCTTTTTGGGGTTTTAGGCCGGACATGGCTGAGTCCTGGCTTTTCCTTTTGATGTACCGACCCAAAGAAATCCCATCTTGAAAATATATGTAAATAAAGTGTCGTGGCTAGTCTATTAATCATGGTGATTAGTGGTGTGTATTTGTATCATGGTTGGTAGGGGGAGAGATGGTGATGTTTTATTTTGCTTCCGCTAATGAGTCGCGCTGGGACCATTTTTTTTTTTTTAAATGTCTATGAATTACGATGCCTCTTCTAAGAAGAAAGGTAATAAGGTGTAACGTTGGTGCTTGTGGCGACCTACGAAGGTTTCGGGGTGCCACACTCTGTCCTTCTGTCTTTAACAAGTTCTAATGTGGCACGAGCAATAGAGACATTGATGGGTTGATATCTTCCTCTCTCCACCCCAATCACATCCGCCAGCATATCCACATCAACTACTATGTCCTGATCTCGGACACTAAAAGATATTCTATTCGCAACTAAGAAACTAATATTTGAATAGAAATATGCAGTTAATTGAGCATAGGCCTCTGTGGTGTTAGAACAGAACTGTTCTAGTTGAAGAAAACTGAACTTTTCCCTCAAATTGACATTCACAGCATCCAGGAAATCAAAATCCACACTCCTAGGGTTTATTACCCCACGTTTCAACAATTTGGAGTATAGATCATTCTGTTCCTTCGATCTAAACAACTCTGTCCTTTTTCCTAGAATTTTCGCTGCAACACCCATTCTCGGTTGAAATTGGCTGTACAATTTGTCATCATCATTTCCATCTATCGGATTAAATTCCCCAACACGCGGATCACTTGGAATATTTGCAAGGGCTTTTTCTGCCAACCCTTAGGAGCAATTCCCAAACACTCCATTTTTCGCAAAAAAGATGTACTCATTCCCATATCCCTTGTCCTTAAGAAACTCATCGACGTAGTTCAATGGAGTACCAGTCCTCTTTAAAGCACGGTAAAGCTTATAAATAAAAGAGGGCCTTTGAATTCTTACAGGATCTTCGTCTTCAACGATTTCTTCCTCTTGTTGATGACCCACACCCTGTGGACTAGTTGGTGGAGAATGACGCTGTTGAGAATGTTGCGGGCTCTGCTGCTGACTTGGTGACTCCTCTTCCTCGGTGAGATCAAAGTGAGTAGGCCCCTCACTCATTCACCGTGGTCCCCTGCTTACGATCCTCGAAGACTTTCTTGAAGACGACATCTTTCTTAGTCTTTGAAAGATTCCTTGCTTGACTTTCCCAAGAAAAATGACAACTTTTTCGAAGATTAAACAAGGGAGGAAGACAGGAATGGAAGATTGATGCTTTTTAGGGTTTTGGAGTTAAGCGGAGAGGAACTGATTGTATATAGCCCAGTCGAAATGGGAAATACCAAACGTCGTAAAGGAAAGTGAAAAGATGCCTCTTTTAACAATAACTGCCTTTTTCAAAAATAAATAACTGCCATTTTTAAAGAAAAATTAACTCTTCTTGAAAAGGTAAAATTGCACTTTTCACGGAAATTGAAGATAGCATAAATCAATTATAGATGATTGTACCTTTCTGAGATTTAATATAAGAGAAAATAAAATAACTTACAGTCAAGACCCATGATTGTCTGAGTCTGAGAGTCTTTAGACTTTAACTTCCACAAGCTTCAAGATGTTGAGTCTGGAACGAATGATTTCAAATTGATTTTTCTCTAAAGGCTTTGTAAATATATCTGCCAGTTGGTTCTTTGAGTCAACAAACTGAATCGAAACTTCTCCATTTTGAACATGATCTCTAATGAAGTGATGTCGAATCTCGATATGCTTTGCTCTTGAGTGAAGAATTGGATTTTTGGTAAGATTGATTACACTGGTGTTGTCACAGTTAATCTTCGTGCATGAATCTTCAATTCCAAAGTCTCTTAGCTGTTGTTTTATCCACAGAATTTGTGAACAATAACTTCCAAAAGCTACATACTCTGCTTCTGCTGTAGAAAGAGCTACTGTACTTTGCTTCCTTGAAAATCAAGGTACTGTCCTGTTTCCAAGTAACTGACAAGTACCCGAGGTGCTCTTTCTATCAACTCTGTAACCGGCTAGATCTGCGTTTGAGTATCCAAGAAGAGTAAAGTCTCCCTTTTTAGGATACCAAAGGCCGATGCTTGAAGTTGAAGCAATGTATTTGACAATACGCTTTGCAGCACTTAGATGAGATTCTTTAGGGTCTGCTTGAAATCTAACACAAATGCAAACACTAGACAAAATGTTAGGTCTAGAAGCAGTAAGATAAAGAAGTGAGCCGATGATACTCCTGTATAACTTTTGGTCAACTTTCTTTCCTCCTTCATCTTTATCTATCTTCAAGGAATTTGACATTGGTATATTAGTCTTTTTGCAATTTTCCATTCCAAACTTTTTGACAAGATCATTAGCATATTTTTCTTGATGAATAAAAGTCCATTCCTTCAATTGTTTCACTTGAAGTCCAAGAAAGAAGGTTAGTTCTCCCATCATGCTCATTTCAAATTCATCCTGCATAGACTTAGAGAATTTCTTGCACAAACTTTCATTAGAGGATCCAAAAATAATATCATCAACATATATTTGAACAAGCAAAAAAACTTTTGCTTTCTCTTTTGATAAACAGAGTAGTGTCTACTTTACCTTTAACAAAACCATTTTGTATTAAAAATTTACTCAGCCTGTCGTACCAAGCTCGAGGTGCTTGCTTTAAACCATGCAAGGCCTTTTTCAGTTTGAATGCTGAGTTTGGCTTCCTTGGGTCTTCAAACCCAGGTGGTTGTTCCACATAAACTTCCTAATGGATAAATCCATTTAGGAAAACACTTTTGACGTCCATTTGGAATAACTTGAAATTCTTATAACAAGCAAAAACAAGTAATAATCGAATTGCTTCTAACCTTGCTACTGGTGCGTAAGTCTCATCATAGTCTATCCCTTCTTTTTGCGTATATCCCTTGGCCATGAGTCTTGCTTTGTTTCTTATGACTTTTCCTTTCTCGTTCATCTTGTTCCTGAAAACCCATTTAGCTCCAATAATAGATTTACCTTTTGGTTTAGGAGTCAACTCCCAAACATCATTAATGCTAAATTGTCTGAGTTCTTCTTGTATAGCTTCAATCCAGCTTTCATTAGATAAAGCTTCTTCTATACTTTTGGGTTCTACTTCAGAAATTAGAGCCACAGCACTAGACTCTTCGCGCATTTTGGATCTTGTGCGAATTCCTTCATTAATGTCGCCAATAATGAGATCTTTGGGATGACTGGACTTATGCTTCCAGTTACTGGTTGATTTGTCCAGTTGATGATCACTTCTTTCATTTGAATCTTCAATAACCACTTGTTGCTGGTCTTTCAGAGTCTGAGCTACTTCTTAAGATTTAGACTTTGTAGAGTCTAGAGCAGGTTCAGATTCTTCAAGATGAGACTGAATAGATTCATTTTGCATAGAATCCTGGAATTTGACATTCATTGATTCCTCCACAGATTGACTTTTCTTGTTATAGACTCTGTAGGCTTTGCTTGAGGTAGAATATCCAAGGAAGATGCCTTCGTCTGATTTTTCTTCAAACTTACCAACTTGATCATTTGCATTTTTCAATATAAAGCATTTGCATCCAAACACATGAAAATATGAAATAATAGGCTTCTTTCCTTTGAATAACTCATAGGGGGTTTTTTCCAAAATAGGCCTTAGAAAAACTCTATTTATAATATAACAAGCTGTTGAAACTGCTTTAGCCCATAATCGTGAAAAGATGTTACTTTCAATTAAAAGAGTTTGAGCCATTTCTTGAAGAGATCTATTCTTTCTTTCCACAACTCCATTTTGCTCTGAAGTATATGGAGAGGAGAACACATGCTGAAAACCAGATTCATCACAGAATTTTGTAAAATCTTGATTTTCAAATTCACCTCCATGGTCTGTTCTTATACTTGAGATAACATACCCCTTTTCATTTTGAACCTTTTTAGAAAACTTTTCAAAATAAAAGAAGGTTTCATACTTACTTGCCAGGAAATATAACTAAGTAAATCGAGAGTAGTCATCCACAATTACTAGGCAATATTTCTTACCTCCAATGCTTTGAGTTCTGGTTGGTCCAAAGAGATCCATATGTAGAAGCTGCAGTACATGATTAGTGGAAACTTAATTTATTGATTTAAAGGAATTTCTTACCTGTTTTCCCAATACGCATGGTGTGCATAGATCAAACTTTCAGTAAGATAAATTGGGTAGGCCATGAACAAGCTTCTTTGCTGAAATTTTGGCTATCTGCTTCATATTGATGTGCCCAAGCTTTCTGTGCCATAAGCTTACTTCATCTTGAATTGAGATTAGACATTGCGATTCATCTGGTTTCATATCCAAGAGGTAGATATTTCCATGTCTTCGACCCATGAATGACTGAGTAGAATCTTTATGGGTTCCTGAACATATTCCCTCTTGAAAATTGATTTTGAAACGAGTATCACACAGCTGACTGATACTAAGCAGATTGTAGTTGAGTCCTTCCACTTATTGTGAGGTTTCCAATCTTTACAATTCCAAATCCCACAATTCTTCCTTTGTTGTTTCCTCCAAATGAGACTTTTCCACCATTTACTTGAACAAGTTTTATGAAGCAATTTGAATCTCCTGTCATATGTCTTGAGCATCCACTATCCAGATACCATTTTACCTTTTTCTTGATAGTGACCTACATTTAAAAAAGAGACTCAAGCTTTCTTTGGTACCCATCTTTTCTTGGGTCCATTGGTGTTAGTATGATATGCGGTATTTGCCCATACTTTCTTAATAGGTTTCCAGACCATAGGACACTCTTTTTCAAAATGATCTGCACTATTGCACTTTGAACATCTGAGAGCATTTCAACCTACTGGTTTTACAAAAACCTTTTTGAAATGATTTTTGTAAGCATCTCTTGTAGGTCTTTGCTTAATTCTTTCATTCACTTTATGAAAATCAATTAAAGGAATGGTTTCCGCTGTCATTCCTAAACCAGATTTATTGAAATAAGGTCTTTGTGCTAAAACAATTTTCTCAAGTTTTTCAGATCCTATTGAAATTTTTTTTGAAACATTTGATAAGTCATTTTTTGAAAATGCATTTTCTTTTAAAAGATTGTCTTCACTTTCTTTAAGAGTGGAAACATTCATGTCTAAACATTTCAACTTTTCTTTCAAAACATTTTCCTGTTGTTTTAGTGCAGAGTTTTCCTTTTTAAGTTCGGAAATCCTTTTAAGAGAAGTCTTAAGACTAAAACACAGCTCATTTATATATTTGGAAACTTTAACAGGGATTTTAAAGTTACTTACCTCAAATTCACTGTCTGAATCTGAGTCTGTCTCAGAATTTGACTCTGAATCCGATTGTGCCATCAGACATATATTGGCATAATCATCATCACTTTCTTCACACTCTGTATTACTCCAGGTTTATGCTTTAAGAGCCTTTTGATACTTTTAAGTTTTTCCTTTCTTCTTCCTCAGAAGAGGACAGTTGGGTTTGATGTGTCCCTTTTTCTTACATTCAAAGCAGACTACATCTTTGTTTGATTCATCATCATCAACAGACTTGGTTTGTTGCTTTTGAAAACTCTGTTTCTTTGGATTGAATCTTCTTCCTTTTCTGTTCAGCTTTCTGAATCTTCTTATCATAAGAGCAAGCTCCTCATCGTCCATATCGTCTTCAGAATCTGTGACATCAGAATCATCATTGGATTTTAATGCAATGGATTTCTTACCTTTAGGATCTTCGTCTTCATTGATTCGCTCCACTTCATAAGATTGAAGAGTTCCAACCAACTCATCGACGGATAGTGGCATGATTCTTTGTGTCTCTCTTATTGAGGTCTTTATATGATTTCAATCCTTAGAGAGTCCACGCAGTAGCTTGTTTACCTTCATGGGATCAGAAATTAGTTGACCTTGATTTTCAAGACCATTCACGATTTCTGTAAAACAGCTAAACTGTCAGTTATAGATTCTCCTGATTTCATTTTGAAGGCTTCGTATTGACCGAGGAGAATGTTGATTCTGGTTTCTTTCACTCGATCTGTTTCTTTATAGGTGATATGTAATCTATCCCAGACTTCTTTTGCCATAACATAAGAAGATATTCTGTTATATTCAGTAGGTGACAAAGCACAATATAAAGAATAAATTGCTTTTGCATCAAAAGCTTTTGCTCTCTCTGAGACAGATGCAGCTTTAGGAGTGATTCGTTTTTTTACAACGTCCCATTCGAGAGGATCCTTTGATCGTAGGAACGCTTTCATCTTGTTTTTCCAGATGTTGTAATCATTTCCATCAAAGTAAGGTAGTCTGGTATTGCTTTGCCCTTCCACCAACTCTGGAGCTAGCATACTAGCCATCGATCTTTAACTCTGAAGTAAAACACTTCAAACAAAGTGAGTACACAGGCTCTGATATCAATTGATATAACTAGTATAAGCACCTAGAGGGGGGTGAATAGGTGTAAAAATAATTTCTCGAGATATGAAAGCAATACTAAGCAGACAATAGAAAGGAAACTCACCTTCAGTTAACAAAACGAACTATGATCAAAGTAAGACAAAGAGTAGGGAAGAGAAAATTGAACACAAGGTTTATAGTGGTTCGGCTTATTCCAAGCCTACGTCCACTCTTCTGCACTGACAGCCCACTGGCTGGATTTCACTATGAACAAAAGAGATGTTACAGCAATGCTTTCCCTTGATTCCACAATGTAGATATTCTACCACATTTCCTCAAGGTATTTCAAAATATAGATTCTCTTTTGCGTACAAGATTTCGCTCAGTAAATGAATTGACTAAAAATCAAGGAGCTTCAGACTTTGGAATTCTTCTATCGTGCACTTTCTCGAACAACTGGAATGTCTTCCTTTTATACTCCTTTGTGCCATCATATTCGTTGGCACTTACTAAGGGAATTCTTCCAATCTTCCCGTTGGACAGAATCAATTAGGAAGATCATTCGAGCTATTAAAGGAAGATGTCGATAGCCCATCAATCCTACTCGCCCATACAATCAAGATCTTGGTTTCCATAAGTAGAACCTTCCAAGAATACTTCGCCAATCATCGGATCCTTAATCAATCTTGATTCGAATAAAGCAATTCGTTATATCATATCCAGCCAAGAGATCTTCTCCAGTCGATAAGGCTAAATCCTTAATGAAGCATTCAGTTCTGGATAGCCTTTCTTCAACGGATTAGAAGCTGTCACTGAGAATAGACTTTGAGTCTTGAGTCTGACAGTTCGGAGGTCTTCAAACTTTAAATAGTAGAGTTTGCAAATCTTCAGACTAGACTGATAGAAACGTTTTGTCAGCTTCAAAATATTCCAGAAAGATCTCTCCAACACAACTTTTCAAACCTATCTTCTCTCTCTTATCTTCTTCTCCCTCTCTCTCTTGGTACTCTCACCCGCTCGACACTCTCTCTCTCTTCCTCTCCCTCTCAGCCTATTCAAAGACAGTAATCACATAAGCAGCAACCTCGTCCCACCGAAACCAGAGCCAAGGCCGTCGTCACCGCCTCACGCCGCACGCCATCGCAGCTCTGGGCCGCCCAGCCACACCATCCGCCCCCATCCAATCGAGCTACCGTCCTCAACCCTGCCTAGCCAGTTGCTATTCAGTGGTCGTGAGGGACGGTAGAGGCCCGCCGAAGCTCCCTCCGGCCACCGTACGCCGCCACCTCAACCGACCGGAGTCCCCTCGCCCTCCGCCGGCCTTGCCTCACCGTCTCAGTCCCAACTCCGGTGCCAACCACCAGTGAACCGAGAGGAAGAAAATGGGTATGTCAGCATCTATTTGGCCCGTTTTGGCTGTCTTCCTGAGCCCGGATGCTCGGCCCGCCTTGAGGAACTCGCGTCGATCCCATCGTTTTGTGTGAGTTTTGCTCACTAATGCTGTGGCACCCCAAACCCTTCTTAGGTCGCCACAAGCACCAACGTTACACCTTATTACATTTCTTCTTAGAAGAGGCGTCATAATTCATAGACATTTTTTTTTTTAAATTTTAAAATGGTCCTAGCGCGACTCATTAGCGGAAGCAAAATAAAACATCACCATCTCACCCTCCATCAACCATGATACAAATGCACACCACTAATCATCATAATTAATAGACAAGCCATGACACTTTATTTAAATATTTCCAAGATGGGATTTCTTTGGGTCGGTACATCAAAAGAAAAGCCAGGACTCAGCCACGCCCGGCCTAAAACCCCAAGAAGAAACCCTCGACCCGCTACAACTCACATACAAAATCCCCATCACCAGTGTTGGCTAACTATCCCAAAAAGATCCAGCTCCTACTCGTCACGCACGAGCCCTCACACCCAACCCGATGCATCAGGCGGTGGCGGCGGCAACATCCCATGCATCACACCGTCGCAACGAATGTAGACGGATATGAAATCCTGGACAACAGGGCCCCTAGCCAGGCCTACATCGTACATAACTAAACAGCGCACTCGAATATACGTCAATCCAGGAACGGAGGGACAGCCAAACTCCTCGCACTCAACCTCTACATCGGATGGTAGATTGTAAAACACACCCCGAGTGACAGCAGGGAGCGGCATGCTGCTAATCTGAAATGTTGGTCCCTAAAGGGGTGAGTACAACCACTCAGCAGGTAAAGGAATCCAATAACCACTCAAAGCATCATATAATACAATCACAACATCATACATGCTATTCATGCATCCATGCGTACTTACCTTGATGCCATGCATATACCATCATGCATCATCATCACAGTCATATCACATACATGTCATCATACCATAGGTGATCATCATCATATCATATACATGTCATCATGTCATAGGTGATCATCATCATATCATATACATGTCATCATCATGCCATGGGTGATCATCATCAATACATATACATGTCATCATGCCATAGGTGATCATCATCATATCCTATACATGTTATCATACCATAGGTGATCATCATCATATCATATACATGTCATCATCATGCAATGGGTGATCATCATCATATCATATCATACATGCATATCATCATCATGCCATGGGTGATCATCATCATATCATATCATATATGCATAATTCAATTTCCACTTTTAACTTTCAATTCGATCACCACATCACCCTTCCTTGGATCATTGATTTCATCTCATACTTTACACTCGCACCCCATCCTGGCATCGCGAGAAAAACCTCCGGCATTCAGCCATTTAAGGCCACCGGGCATCCGACACCCCCACATTCCGGGCATGTTGCATCCCAATAGGCATCACGAGGCATCCCCTTGGGCAAAGACCTCCGAGGCTTCCGGCACCCAACCATTTCGGGCATCCTGATACTCCCAGGGCCATCCGGCAATGTATCTCTATACATTCCAAGCATCCGGCACCCCCCATCCTGGGCATCCTGATACTCCTAGGGCATTATCATACGCCACATTTAGTTTCCTCATTTGTCATTATTCATGTTCACCAATTTCGGTCTCAATTTAGCATGGCATATGATGTAATGGCAAACAAAATCATATTCAGCATTGAATTCATACATGCATCTCAATTCATTGTCATGCATGCATCAAGACCTCATCATACATGCAACAAGGTACAATTATTCATAAATTAAAAATTATGGAATTTGTACCAATTAAAATAATCCATTTATCATGCCCTTTTTACATTTATTTAAATTCCAGCTTGTACCACTTTCAAAAATATTAAATTTAAATATCCATATGATTTTCAAAAATCATAAAATTAAGGAAAGTGATAGACAAGACAATAGGATAATGATTTCATGCAAAATACATGGCCAAATAGAATTCCACACAAATTCATAATTCACACAAAACAGCATGTAATTTCGGATGAAATCAGAATGCACAGTTTCCGAAATAATTTGATTAAAATATCCGAACGACCTCCAAAAATTACGAAATTTCACCAAGTTATAGCCAAGACACTAAAGTAGATTTTTCATGAAGACTTCCAAGCCCAATTATTTTTAGATTATTTTCTACAGTTACACGAAGCTTCTGGATCTAACACCGAAACGTCCAGTGCATGCTTCTCCGAAATACTGAGTCTTCACCTACCTATTCTTCTTTTTTTCCTCTGAAATTTGGATATGTTTTACGTCAAGATGTTCTCTACAAGTTCATGCAGGGATCTAAGTCAAATAGCCAGAGTATAGTCATCATATGGGTCCATGAAGTCTCGGGTGTCCTGTATCATGTCTCCAGATTTACCGTCTTCAAGAGTGAGTCGATTCACTAGGTTATACTTGTTCATTTTACTTCAAATTTGAGTATGTTGTAGCTTAATATGTCCCCTACAACTTTCATGAAGAAATCGAAGAGAGATTCATAGTAAAAATCAACAGGCAACCACAAATCCACCGAAAGGTCAGTGAAATCGTTCCAGATCTGATGTCTCGGTAGGATGAGAGTTTGACCCCTTAAATCTCCATAATTTTGTACCAAATTTTAGTATGTTGTATTTTAAGATGTTAGCTACAACTTTCATGCAGAGATAAAAGTCAAAACCTAACTCAAAGCATGCATGCAAGCTCTCACAAAGGTCTGACTCAAACTGTTCATGCGAAAACAGCATGCATCTCAAGTACCAAACACATTAGCTTCACTCCCATGCCTCCAAACATCCTAAATTTCGACCATACATGCAAAACGTGGGTGCAAGAGTAGAAAGTGGACTCCCAACTTGCCTCTAGACTGAACGAACGACGGCACACGGCGGCGAACAGGCGACGCACGGGCGGACGGACGGCGTGCGACGGTGACTCCTTCCTCTCGGCTTCTCCTCCCTCTCAGCCTCACTCTCCCTCTCTCTTGCACAATCTCTCTCTCTGTTTGGGCGGTAGCTCAACCAGCCACCTCTCTCTCTCCTCTTTCCCTTTATTCCCCCATTTCCTAATCATTTGCAATGATTAGTTTGCCTTTCAATTTGGCCAATGCATGCCATCCCTCTTGCCACTTGTCACAACACATGCATGGGCTTGGGCTTGGGCTTCCTTTGTGGCCGACGGGCACACCTCCTTGGGCCTTAATGGGCCGGCGACAGCAGCCCCTTTCGCGGGCCTCTATTGGGCCGACCAGCTTAGCCCACTAAAGCTTAGGCCAATGGGCCTAAGGCCCAAACCTAAATGAAATCAAAATTTCCCCTTTCTATACTTTCCTCTATAAATTTTAAATTTTATATTCCACATGGCCAAAGTCTTGTGACATTTTATTTATAGGAATTTAATCTATAAGGTGCATGGCCAAGCATGGATTATTATCATTAATCTATCAAATTTAAAATCTCATAAACACAAGCACAAATCACCTAATCTTAAAAGGAGACTAATGGCTAAAGCATAAACCATAGGTAATTTCATTGCCTAATTACGAGCTTTAATACACCTTAGAGCTTATCTTGAATTTTGGGATGCCACAAATGCCTTCTTAGTTTGCTAATTATACTTAAAGGTTGATTAGTGTTAGTTAAGTGCAATTAGGTGGTTAGATTAGAATGGATTAGGGATTATTAGTGATTTGCATTACATATTAGTGAAATAGTTAGTGTACATAACTAGAGAATGGCCCATAGTATTCATTGAATGCTTCTTGGGATTTTTCCCGACCCTTATCGGGTTTTAATTAGGCAATTCTGGCGTAAATAGAATTTTTGGTAATTAAATATTAATTTTCCAAATTAATTATTTTAATTATTTATTTTTCGGAAATTAAACTAGAATGGCCAAAGTGACTGGGATTTTATGCTGATAATTGTGGTGCAGTCCGTTTATTTAATTGAGCTTTATATTGTGCTAAATTGAAATTATTGTGTTTATTTATTTAATTTTCGAATTTAATTATTGAATTATTTATTTTTCGAAAATTCAACCGGGATGGTCGGTGATCGGAATTTCTGCTGATTGTCGTGGTGCAGTCTGTTTATTTATTTGAGCTCTACGTTGTGTGGAATTGAATTGATTGTGTGATTTTAGGAATGTATCCTAATTGATCGAAATTGAGTAATTGATTGGTTGATGGCCGAGTGTGATTATTTAGCATCGATAATGCTTTGATGAGTTGTAAATAAGAGAGAATTGTGAGAGTGAATTGAGGAAATTCTCGGCTGAAACCAATCAGGTACGATGTAAGTGGACAAACGTGGTTCGGTGATTAAGGATATCACTGGCGAAAACGGCGCATTAAAGAACGCACAAGTGCTGTCTATCCCTTGCTTCATTATGGACATATGTGGTTCAGCGATGGAGGGTATCACTAGAGAAAACGGCGCTTTAACGAACGCACGAGTGCTATCCATTGCATACCTCACCATGGTGAAAACTGCGCCCTAGAAATGATATATGATTCGGTGATTTAGGACATCACTGGTGAAAGCGGCGCTTTAAAGAATGCACGTGATTGGTGATGGTATGGCAGTTAGTGAAAAAGACTCTGGAGAGAGTACATGTGATTGATGTTTGGGAATGACCTAGAGTTGGTCTGTTTGATAGGTAATCGACTAGGTCAATTGATCATTGTTTTGATATGATGTTGTAAATTGATTGATTGAATGGATTGATCAGTGAATGGTTGATTGAGATGTAATCGACTAGATCGATTGATCATTGCTTGGGTCTGATGTTGTTAATTGATTGATTGAATGGAAATGATCGTGAGTGGTCTTGTTGGCGTGTAATCGACTAGGTCGATTTGATCGATGCTTCGATCAGTGATGTGATCGCTTGGATGCCTATTTGATCTGTGCTAATATGCAAGTGGAATCTGAGGCTAAGGTAAGTCCTCTGACTCATGTTTTGCATAGGCAGCTTTAAGGTGTATTAGTTTACTAATCGGGTCTTAGGGGGTAGAACTTGTTGAGACATAGTCTCATCCCGGTTGTGGGACAACATTTCGGGACCCTGATGAAGAACCTAAGGAGAAAGAACTCGAAGAGGAGTATATGGAGGAAAACCCCGAGGATGATCCAGAGTAGGATCCGGATGAGAACCGAGATTCCATTCCTATCTGATGAGTGTTGCGGTAGAACATGTTTAAGTAGAAACCAACATTTTTAACATGGCTTGTATATGTACATGTATGACTGAGTTGTTATATATGTACATAAGGGTGTGGTTTTCAAGTTCAAGTGTCTAGTCCTACTTGTATATCCCATTGCTTTATTGTCTGGGGATTTTTATAACTGCTTCCGCATGTGCTATTAAAAAGAAAATAGTTGGCGATATGTAGTCTTGAGATATCGCATTCTAAAATCAACTAAGGTAAGGGATGTGTGCGTGCCTGAGGATCGGGGCGTGACACAAGGACCTTTATAAATGAGCCCAGCTGATTGAGAAAGATCTGAATGAGAGAGCCACCGCATTTGGGTCACAGTTTGGTTCGAACATAGAAGGTAATCAGTTTGGGAAGAGACAGGTGTCTGGGGGAAGATATCCTCTTCCACCCAACAGGAAAGGTGGGATTGGAAAGCCTGCACTGAGACCGAATGGTGTGTGTCTTTTTTGCGGAAGATGATATAGTACAGCCCCGTGTCCCCCTAGGATGGATGCCTATTATGAGTGTGGCTAGCAGGGTCACATAGCTAGGAATTGTCCCAAGAGACCGATAGGACAACAGTAGTTGCCACCGCCGCCACCATTGGGTCAAAATAGAGGAATTGTGCCACTGAATATGCCGTAAAGTGGATTAGTCCGACCTCAAGTACAAGGAAGGACGTATGCAATTACCAGAGGACAGGCGGAGGGTGTGCCTAATGTGATCACCGGTATGGTCTCGTTGAACAACCAACCTGCTTATACTTTATTTGATCTTGGAGCTACACATTCATTTATAGCTGAGAGATATGTTAAGTTGGTAGAATTGATTCCAAAGTTGTTGGAGTCGGTAATTAGCATATCCACACCGTTAAAGGATAAGGTGTTAGTTACAGTGGGTTGTCTTGGTTGCAAGTTAATGATTAGTGAGCGAGAGGGGAGGATAGACTTGATAGACCTAGCCATGTATGATTTTGATGTGATAATTGGCATGGACTGGCTCACCAAACAACGAGCTAAGATGGACTGCTATCACAAGGCGGTCCAGTTCAACCCGTTAGATGGTGAGAGCTTTGAGTTTATTATGAGTCGAGGAGGACCCTCGATTTCTTTAATCTCATTGCTCGAGGCAACCTGTTTGTTAGACGAGGGTTGTCAAGGTTACTTGCCGACTGTCGTAGATATGACAGTAGAGGAGTTGAAGATAGAAAACATCGTAATGGGGCAAGAGTTTTCAGATGTGTTTGCCGCCAGAGAGAGAGATTGAGTTCATGATTGAGTTAGCCCCCGGGACCAAGCCAATCTTTAAGGCTCCTTACCTGATGGGTTTGTCAGAACTGAAGGAACTGAAGGTGCAAGTGCAGGAGTTATTAGATAAGGGATTTATACATCCTAGTGCATCACCTTGAGGAGCACTAGTTTTGTTCATGAAGAAGAAAGATGGTTCGTTGCGCCTATGCATCGACTATCGACAACTCAATCAGGTGACAATCAAGTACAAGTATCCATTGCCGAGGATAAATGACTTGTTTGATCAACTTCAAGGAGTGTCGACATTCACTAAGATCGATTTGAGGATAAGGTATCATCAGCTAAGGATTAGAAAGGTAGACATACCGAAGTCAGCGTTTTGCACTTGATACGACCATTATGAGTTTATGGTAAAGCCGTTTGGTTTGACGAACACCCCCGGCTGCTTTCTTGGATCTGATGAACCATGTATTTAGGGAGTACTTGGATCAGTTCGTAATTGTTTTCATCAACGACATCCTAATATACTTGAGGAGCCCTGAGGATCACGAAAGGCACTTAAGGATAGTGCTTCAAACTTTGAGGAATCACGAGCTGCACGCTAAGTTCAGCAAATGTGCGTTTTGGCTAATTCGTGTGGCTTTCCTAGGTCACGTGATTTCCGTGGAAGGAATCTTAGTGAACCCAGCCAAGATAGAAGCAGTAATCAACTAGCCAAGATCGACTACAGTGACAGAGATTAGAAGTTTTCTAGGTTTAGCAGGGTATTACAGAGGTATTGTAGAAGGGTTTTTAGCATTAGCATCGCCGTTGACAAGACTTCTGAAGAAGGAAGAAAAATTTATGTGGTCAGATAAGTGCGAGAGTAGTTTCCAAGAGCTTAAGCAGACGCTAACTACTACACCTGTGCTTACTATTCCATTTGGTCCAAGAGAATTTGAGATCTATAGTGATGCGTCATTTAAATGACTATATTGCGTATTGATGCAGCATGGTAGTGTTGTTGCATATGCGTCCCGTCAGTTGAGACCTCATGAGTTGAATTATCCGACACATGACTTAGAACTCACGGCGATCATCTTTGCTCTGAAGATTTGGAGGCATTAGTTGTTTAGAGAAAGATTCCAGATCTTCACTGACCATCAAAGTCTCAAGTACTTATTCTCTCAGGAGTTGAATATGAGACAGCATCGCTGGATAGAACTCCTGAAGGACTATGACTGTGATATTTTGTATCACCTTGGAAAGGCAAACAAAGTCGCTAGTGCACTAAGTCGGAAGTCATCAGTAGTGCAGTTGGTACTCAAGGAATGGAGTTTACTCGAGAGAGCATGAGATTCGGGTTTCAAATTTGAGGTAGGCCACCTTTCTAATCTTATGGCCACCCTAAGAATTGAACCGAAAGTGCAAGTCAGAATCTGAACACTTCAGCCGATAGATCCTGATGTTTAGAAAATCCTACAAGGGGATACCGATCAGAAGAAAGCTGATTTTCATGTTTATGAGGATGGAACGTTGAGGTTCTGAGGATGATTGGTTGTTCCTGATGATGTGGAGCTTAGAGAGGAGATTCTATCAAAAGCTCATCGTAGCAGTTACAGCATTCATCTTGGTAGTACCAAGATGTATCAGAATTTGTGTCAACATTATTGGTAGTCTGGTATGAAGGCAGTTATCGCTAAGCATGTCGCGAGATGTCTGATGTGTCAGCAAGTGAAGGCACAATACTGCAAGCCGGGAGGACTTATGCGACCTCTTAAGATCCTAGAGTGGAAATGGGAGCATATCATGATAGATTTTGTGACGGGTTTACCCAGGAGTCAGAGAGGTAATGATTCCATTTAGGAGTGGTCGACAGACTGACAAAATCGGCTCACTTCATTGTAGTACGAAAGGACCTTAGTTTGGATAGACATGCAGACCTGTACGTGTATAAGGTCGTTTGTCTACATGGTGTGCCAGTGTCGATTACCTCAGACCGTGACCAGAGGTTCACCACCCCTTTTGGAAGAGCTTGTAAAGCGCTTTGGGAACGAAGCTGCAGTATAGTACGGACTATCATCAGCAAACGGATGGCCAGTCTAAGAGGACGATTCAAACTCTCGAAGACATGCTGAGAGCTTGCGTTTTGGACTTCAAAGGAAGCTGGGAGGAACAGCTTCATCTGGTGGAGTTTGCCTACAACAACAGCTACCGGCAGAGCATTCAGATAGCTCCTTTCAAAGCATTGTATGGTAGAACGTACAAAATACCAGTGTGTTGGGATGAAGTCAGGGGAAGAAAGATCACAAGCCAAAAGTTGGTTCAACAGTCAGTAGATGCAGCTGCAGTTATCAAAGGCAAATTAAAGACCTCTCAGAGCCGCTAGAAAAGCTATGTAGATAAGCGTTGAAGGCCGTTGGAGTTCCAAGTTGGTGAACACTTTTTTCTGAAGGTGTCACCAATGAGGGGTACTTCATGCTTTGACAAGAAGGGAAAGCTGAGTCTGAGGTACGTAGGTCCCTTTGAGATTCTTGAAAGAATCGAGACTCTAGCGTATCGTCTTGCATTGCAGCCAAGGTTGTCATAAGTGCATGACGTCTTTCACGTGTTGATGTTAAGGAAGTATGAGCATGACCTAACCCACGTTCTAAATTTTGAGGAATTAGAGGTGGATGACAAAGTGCTGTACGTTGAAAGCTCAATTCAAATTGTGGATCGCAAAGAATAGGTTCTGCGCACCAAGACCATCCCATTGGTCAAAGTGGTCTGGCAACACCACAGCACTGAAGGAGCAACTTGGGAAACTAAAGAGTCGATGAGACGACTGCACCCCCACCTTTTTGCTTAAGATTTGTAATGGTTTATAAGAGGGGAAGAGTTGTGATATCCTGATTTTCCAATTCTATTTTCAATAGAATGAGTCGAGCATTTCATCTACGAGCTTATAGTACCTTTCTCTAAGTTGGCCACTCATGAGATAACTAGTCTATCAAATAAGGCCGTTAAGGGATTCTAACGCATTAGACTTGAGAATTCGATCAGTAAACGACTTCTTGACCGAGCTAATCTATGAGGTCATTACAGCATAGTTAAAAAAATCGATTAGAGACCAGAGATAGGTCGACTCGACAAAGGCATGTGATCAAGTGTGGGTGATTCCACCTAATTGCACAATTCTTGTCGATTGGCACTAAACCGATTCTTCTGTCGTTTTGGTACCTTGTGTCCGCATTTGAAACCTTGAGATTTCCACGACAACCGAGAGTCGCCAATGTGTCGAAGATGTACATTGTGGCTTGAAAATAATCAACCATAGGTCAAATGCACGAAAATTCCTAAAAGCTACCCGGTAGATTAGGAGGCATTAAATTCACGGTAGATTGAAATTAACCGTGAAATTTAACCCGAATTCTAAAATTGGAAGTCCTGTCTTGTCACAAATCATTTTAGGAACGTCGACTCATCTTCAGACGATTTTTCTGCAAACCGAGTTTTTCGGCAAAAAATCAAAGCATGGTCGTATTGGATCGGGAAACTTCGAGGGACCGCTTTTGGTCGCACTTTTGGGATCCAAGATAGTTCTATGGTCAAGGAAAAATGTGGAATCAAGTGTGGTTACATTGGATGATTTTATGGACTTCAATTTGGCTCAATTGGAAGGAAATTGATTGGAATTGAATGAATTTGGTGGACAAATGTACCAAATTCGTATGCCAAGGGGCACACCACATTTTGGACCCATTGGAAGCTTGCCAAGGAAGATTGGAGGAGAGAGAATGGCTAATGTCATGTGGTGTCATGGTGGGGGCAAGAGAGAGGAGAAGTTGACAAGTGTTGAGCCCTAGAGAGCCACCAAGGAGACCCCCCCTCTTCAGCAGCTTCTTCTTCCCCATTTTGTGGCTTTCTCCATTGTTGAGGAGCCTTGAGACCTTGAGAAAACCAGAGGAAAACCGCAGCTCATCCCCCTCCTCGATCGCACACTCGCCGGACCTCTTTTTCCCCTTGTTTTCTCCTTCTACCAGTTTCTGCTCCAGTTGACCTTTTGCCAAAGATCCGAGTGAAAAGTCGACTTCCTAGATGAATCAGCCAATGAGCCACCCATCACCATGATGAGGACATCTAGAACATTCCAAAGAGCCTGGTCTAGCCCCGAATGGAGATGCCGACCATCAGGTACGCTGGCATGAAGTTATCGGTCACCGGACCGTCTGGCAGCACGCCGCCTGCACTTTTTCACAAGTTTCTCCCCTTTCCGAACCTTCCTTTGCTCGTTGCAACCACCAGCACATACCCCCTGAAACCCAAGAGCCATCGGTTGCCAACCACCCGCTCGCTGGAGCTCCGTTCAGCCGCCTCTTCACCGTTGAACCCTTTGGTTCTCCTTAGTCCAAGCGAAGCGAAGCAAAAGAACCAACAAAAGCCTTGAAGCTTCAAGGCCCATTTTCATCCCCTTCCCGGCCTCGCTTGGTGTCGCCACAAGCTTGTTTGTCACCCGCCTCGCCGTTGCCATCGCCGTGGACTCATCGGAAAGCAATTCCGATGAGTTTATCCTCTAAACCTCGCTTAGGAGGTTAATCATGCTTAAGGGATGTTTAGATTAGGTTAATTAAGGTTTAGGTGGTTAGATTAGCTTAGTGGTAGTTAATTAGATTAAGTAGTTTGATTAGTTTAGTGGTTAATTAATTAGAACTAATAGGATGTTTAGATTAGTGTAATCTAGTTTAGACCTTAATTAATTATTTTGGATTATTTAATTATTTCGAATTTATTTAATTATATAAAAATAAATTATTATATTTATTTAATCAAATATTATTATTTATTTAATTTTTGGAATATAATTAATTATTTATTATTTTCGAAAATAATACCGGGAGAACCGTTCGATAGAATTCTGTGTTGACTGATGTGGTGTATTCAGATTATGCAATTGATTGTTGGATATTGCAAATTGAGTGCTGATTGTGAAAAGTATGGATTTTATTATGAAAATCCGGGTGTCGGGTTTTGACACCGAAAATGGATTTCAATGATTATATCAAACAAGTGGGGTTGAAAAAGAAAGGTATTAGCTTTTCTTGGTTGAAATGACGTGGACCCACACACGACTACTTTCTCGGAGCCAGGATTACTATTTTAATCAAGGCATTTGAGTGAAATGCAAGGTATCCTAGGCCGTCATTGAATTTCCGTGTGTTGGTTAATACAAAGCCGTCAAGGGCATTAAGCTAGATGATACCCTATATGGGATGCCCCATACAACGGTTTTGGGTCGTAGTAGAGGCTAAGCCAATTGGACCTATTCTCCTTCAAGAATGTCGTTGACAAAGTGACGAAGCCATGCTCCAAGGCAGGAGACGATGCCAGGCTAAATGCTAGTGGATAGCCGAACTACGAGTAGGCTATGCCCATGGGTGACATTGAATAACAATTGGAATGTATGCTGAGTGTTGATAATGAGCCGGATTATGGGACGGAATTGTGTGGCACGGTATGGGACGTGTCATAACGATTTGGTCTTATAATCAGGGGCCCTATAGTTGTTTGATATGTGAAAGTGAGTGCGTTCTGGTTGTTAAGTTCTTATTATTGTATTGGGTGATATGAACTGTGCTAACCTGCAGGAAGGAATTGAGGCAAAGGTGAGTCTCATTATTGTGATGATGTGGCTAAGCCATCCTATGGTGTATTTCCTTTCTAATAGGGGTTTAGAGGGTGAACTTGCTGAGATAGTGTCTCACCCCGTTGTGGGCTTACATTTTCAGGTCCCTAGTGGATGGAGTGGCCAGTTGGTTTTGGTTGACCATGACGAGTTGCAAAAGTGAAGTCAGAAGGATTGGAGAACGTGTCCGACTTGTAGGTCGTAGGACAGTTCCTTTTTGAGAGTTGGTCTTTTGTAGTCTCCCCACTGTAGACCTCTGTTTGTAAACTCCGTTGGTTTAAGAAAGTGTTTGATTGTGAATGAGATGGTTCCTGCTTTCCTATCCCATAATTATCTGTCGGGGGCTTTATAATACGTTCCACATGTGCATTTAAAATGAATGGGTCGGCAACGTGCCTAGGAATGTCATATTTGCAAGACCATGGTCGGATGTTTGCGTGCTCGGGGCTCGGGGCGTGACAGATCGCCAGTCTGAGAGGACAATTCAGACCCTCGAAGACATGTGGCAAGCTTGTGTACTAGATTTCAAGGGAAGATGGGAAGAACAGCTTCATCTCGCGCAATTCGCCTACAACAACAGTTATCAGCAGAGCTTCCAGATGGCTTCTTTTGAAGCGTTGTATGGCAGAGCGCGCAGAACACCTGTGTGTTGGGATGAAGTCGGGGAGAGAAAAATCATGGGCCTGAAGTTGGTTCAGCAGTCAGTGGATGCCATCGCAGTGATCATAAACAAATTAAAGACCGCTCAGAGTCAATAGAAATGCTATGTAGATAAGTGTCGAAGGCTTTTGGAATTCGAAGTTGGTGATCATGTTTTTCTAAAAGTGTCACTAATGAGGGGAACTTCGCGCTTTGGCAAGAAACGAAAACTAAGTTTGAGCTACGTAGGTCTGTTTGAAATTCTTGAGAGAATTAGGACCTTGGCGTATCGCCTTGCGTTGCCGCCGAGATTGGCGCAAGTGCATGATGTCTTTTACGTGTCGATGTTAAGGAAGTAAGAGCCGGACCTATGACATCCTGAATTTAAGCTTCTGATTTCAATTGAACGAGTCGGGCATTTCATCGACGCGCCTATTATTCTTTTCCTTGAACCGATCACTCACGGGATAACTAGTCTATCAGGTGAAGCCATTAAGGAATCTAAATGCAATAGACCTGAGAATTCGACCAGATTGCTCGACCGTACTAATCTGCAAAAGTCATTACGGCACAATTAAAAATTGATTAGAGACCGAAGATAGGTCGACTCGACAAAGGCATATAATTAAGTGTGGGTGATTCCACCAAATTGCACAATTCTTGTCGATCGGCACTAGACTGATTTCTTTGTCGTTTTAGTTCCTTGTATCTGTATTTGAAACCTTGAGATTTCTACGGGAACCAAGAGTCGCAAATGTGTCAAAGATGCACTTTGTGGCTCGAAAACAATCGACCGCAGGTCAATTGCACGAAAGGTTCCTCAAAGCTACCCAATAGATTATGACGTGCTAAATTCATGCCGAATTGAAGTTAACCGTGAAATTGAACCCAAATTAAAAAATTCAGAGTTCTGTCATGTCACAAATCATTTTAGGAATGTGGACTCATCTTCATAAGATTTTTATGGAAACCGAGATTTTCAACAAAAAATCAAGAATTGGCGAAATTGGACCGAGAAAGTTAGAGGACCACTCTTGAGCACATTTTGGTCATCAAGTGGACATCCAAGATCGATTATTCGGCAAGGAAAAATGTGGATTCAAGTGTAGACACATTGGATGAATTTTCGAGCATCAATTGAGTTGAATTGAAGGAGGATTTGAATGAAATTGAAGGAACAAATATGCAAATTCGTATGCCATGGGGTACACAACATTTTTGACCTCTTATGAAGCTTCTTAGGGAAGATTGAGGAGAGAGAAAGTGGCTGTGGATAATTGATGGGTGGTGGGGGCAAGCCAAGGGAGAGAAGACCAAGTGTTGGAAGCTTGGAAGGTCTTAGGGTCCCCCTCTCTTCAGCAACCTTCTTCCTCCTTGTTTTGTGGCTTTCTCCATTATTGAGGAGCCTTGAGACCTTGAGAAAACTAGAGGAAAACCGCAGCTCATCCCCCTTGGCCGTCGCACGCCCGCACAGCCACTGTCGACCGTTTTCCTCCCCTTTTTTTCTCTTCTACTGTTTTCTGCTCCAGTTGATCTTTCGCCAAAGATATGAGTTGAAAGTGGTCTTCCCGGATGAATTTGCCAACGATCCACCCATCACCGTGACCAGCACATCTAGACCATTCCAAAAGAGCCTGACCTCGCCCTGAACGGAGCCGCTGGCCGTCCAGTACACTGGTGAGAAAGAACCAGTTGCCGGTCTGCCGATCTGCTGCTCGCCTACACTGTTTCGCATTTTTCTTCATTTTTCTCCCATTCCAGCCCTTCCTTTGCCCATCCCAACCTCCAACAAGACCCCCAAGACCCTCGGGGGCCACTGGTTGCCGACCACCCGCTCGCCAGAACTTCGACCAGCCTGTTTTCACTATTGAAGCTGCCGGTTCCTCTTTGCAGTTTAGCCAAGAATAGAAGCAGAAATCAGCAAGGGTCTTCAGACTTCGTGGCCCATTTTCAAGCCCTTTCTGGCCTCCGTTGGTGTCGCCGCTTAGAGGATTGTTACTCAGCTCCGCGTCGTGGTCGTTGTGGACTCACCGGCTCGCAAATTCAGTGAGTTAACTCACTAAACCTCGCTTAGGAGGTTAATGATGCTTAAGGGTTGTTTAGATTAGGTTAAGTAAGGCTTAGGTGGTTAGATTAGCTTAGTGGAAGCTAATTAGATTAAGTAGTTTGATTAGTTTAGTGGATAATTAATTAGGGCTAATTGGATGTTGAGATTAGTGTAATCTTGTTTTAACCTTAATTAATTATTTTATATTAATTAATTATTTCGAATTTATTTAATTATTTAATAATAATGTATATTATTTTATTTAATAAAATATTATTATTTATTTAATTTTTGAAAAAAAATATTTAATTTTTATTATTTTCCGGAAATGTTACTAAGTTAGCCAGTCGATAGAATTTCGTGCCGATTGCTGTGATGTCTTCAGATTATGCAATTGGTTGTTGGATATTGCAAATTGAGTGTTGAATGTGAAAAATATGGATTTTATTTAGAAAATCCCGAATGTCGGGTTTATGCAAGGTAAGTCCTCTATGTGGTATGACTAGGCCACCCTTTGGTGTATTTCCTTTTTAATAGGGGTTTAGGAGGTGAATTTGCTGAGACAATGTCTCAACCCATCATGGACTTTCATTTTCAGGTCCCTAGAGGACGGAGCGGCTAGTTTGTTTTTGGTTGGCCTTGAGGAGTTGCAGAGATAAAGTATGATGGATTGGAGATCATGTCCGACTTGTAGGTCGTAGGATAGTTTCTTTTCTAGAGCCGGTCTTTTGTAGACTTTTGGCGGTAAACCTCTGTTTGTAATCTCCGTTGGTTTACAAGTGTTTTGTTGGGATTTGCTTCCTGTTTCTCTATCCCGTATTTTATTGTCAGGGGTTTTATAATACCCTTCCGCATGTGCATTAAAAATGAATTGGGTCGGCGACGCGTCCTAGGAACGTCGCATATTTGATCGACCACTGGTGGGATGTTTGCAAGCTTAGGGTTCGGGACGTGACATCCCCGTTTAAGTGGTATTAGAGTGGGTTTGTGTATGGAGTGATAAGGTTCGATGAGTCATGGGATAGTTATTAGGAAATGCTTTTAATATGCTGATGCATGTGAGTGATAGATGATTGATAGCTTGTTTGTTGGGTCACTCAAATTCTAACCTGGTGTTGGAATTGGAAACAAGCATCTATAAAGAGCTTGTAGGATGAGTGACTAGGAGGAGAGGACTTCTTAGAGGAGGTCGGTAAGACTTGTATCTTAGCGTAGGACACTAACAAGAGTCGGTACACGAGGTGGTTGTGGCAGAGCATAGACTCTAGCTAGCGTGAGTATGGGAGTACCGCTGCAGGCCAGTATTGAGAGTGTAGTAGCATTGAGCGATCCTGGGTTCGACGGGATCGTTTAGGCGCTAGAGACTTTAGGAAGCATTTTGGGTTAGCAAGCACAACATCAAGCCGCCGCTGTTGCTGCCGTCAATGTCGTAGCCGCTATTGCTATCGCTCCTATTGAGGTCCAACATGGCGATGTGAACTGGGAGCGAGCCGTTGTATTTGGGTCAAGATTCGGTTCCAACAAAGATGGCAACCGATTCGGGAAAAGGTCGCTAACTAAAGGAAAGCACTTCAAACGTCCCACTCGAAGGAGTATAATGGGAAAGCCAGCATTCAACGTGAAAGGTGTGTGTCTTGCTTGTAGGAAAAGGCATGGGTCTTCCCCGTGTTTTCAAAGGACGAGAGCTTGTTTTAAATGTGGCCAATAGGGCCACCAGTTTAAGGATTGTCCGCGCAGGCAAATGGGACAATAGATGCTGCCATCGCCGCTGATGGAGCAGAATAGAGAGAATGCGCCACAAGACGCACAGTGGGATACTTGGATAAGGCCCCAGGTGCAAGAAAGAGTGCTTTTTGTCACCCGACAGGAGGTAGACCCGACATGAGGTAGAAGATTCACCAGATAGGTGCCAAATTTGTAAAAGGAAGCATGGACCAACCCAGTGTCCAGGTATATCAGGAGCGTGCTATGGATGTGACCAGCACGGCCATTAGGTGAGGGACTGTCTGTGTAGGTCCAAAGGAGCACAAGCACCGCTACCACAGATAGAGCGCCACTGAGACAAGAATGAACCGAACCATGCACCGACCCGAGGAGCAATGTTTTTAGGGTGATTTTATCAAAGTAGCGTAGCAGAATTTTGGTTAAGTATGGAGAACTTCAATTTGTTGTAATAAAGTTGTAGAAAGGAGAATTGCTGGCTAGAGTTGTACTTGACTAGTTTGCTTATGTATAACTTTGTTATCATATATGGTCGTAATGTAATACGGTGTGACCCGTTGATGGATGAAAGTTTTGAATTTATCGAAAGTCGAGGAGAACCCTCGATCCCTTTTATCTCATCGCTTGAGACAACCCGTTTGTTAGACGAGGGTTGCCAAGGTTACTTGATGATTGTTATGGATACAACAATGGAAGAGCAAAAGATTGAGGACATCGTTGTAGTTCAAGAGCTTCCAGATGTTTTTCCAAAGGAATTGTCAAGTCTGCCGACAGAAAAAGAGATAGAGTTGATGATTGAGTTAGCTCTTGTAACAGAGCCAATCTCTAAGGCTCCTTACCAAATGACGTTGTCTGAGTTGAAAGAACCAAAGATGCAGATGCAGGAATTATTAGATAAGGGACCCATACGTCTCGGTGCATCACCTTGGTGAGCACCAGTTTTGTTTGTGAAGAAGAAAGTTGGATCGACGACTTGTTTAACCAGTTGCAAGGAGCGTTGATATTTTCCAAGATCAACTTGAGGACAAGGTATCATCAGCTAAGGATCCTCATACGCGATACAGCCATTACGAGTTCACTATAATGCCATTTGGTTTGATGATCGCCCTAGCTGCTTTCATGGATCTGATGAACTGTGTGTTCAAGGAGTACTTGCATCAGTTCATAATTGTTTTCATCGACGACATCCTAAGGTACTTGAAGAGTCCTGAGGATCACGAAAAGCACTTAAGGATAGTGCTTCAGACTCTAAGGAATCATGAGCTGCACGATAAGTTCAACAAGTGCGAGTTTTGGTTGACTCATGTGGCTTTCTTAGGTCACGTGATTTCAGGAGAAGAAATATCAGTGGATCCAGCCAAGATTGAAGTAGTAATCAACTAGCCAAGACCAACTACAGTGACAAAGATCAGAAGTTTTTTGCGTTTAGCGGGGTATTACAGATGGTTTGTAGAAGGGCTTTCAGCGTTAGCTTCATAGTTGACAAGACTACTGAAGAAGGAAGAAAAGTTTGTGTGGACAGATAAGTACGAGAGTAGTTTCCAAGAGCTCAAGCAAAAACTGACTACTGCACCCGTTTTAACGATACCATCTGGTCCCGGAGCATACAAGATCTATCATGATGCATCATTTAGAGGACTGGGTTGCGTGTTGATGCAACATGGTAGAGTTGTTGCATATGCATCCCTTCAGTTGAGACATCATGAGCTGAATTACCCGACGCATGACTTAGAACTCACAGCAATCGTTTTCGCTCTGAAGATTTGAAAACATCATTTGTGTGGAGAAAGATTCTAGATCTTAACTGTCCATCAAAGTCTCAAGTATTTACTCTCTTAGAAGGAGTTGAATATGAGACAGCATCGCTGGATGGAACTCCTGGATGACTATGACTGTGATATTTTATATCACCTCGGGAAGGCGAACAAGGTCACTGATGCATTAAGTCGGAAGTCATCAGTAGTGCAAAAGATACTCAAGAAATGGGCTTTAATGAGAAGGCACGAGATTCGGTTTTCAAGTTTGAGGTAGGCCACCTTTCAAACCTTATGGCCACCCTCAGAATTGAGCCGGAAGTGCAGATCAGAATCAGAATGCTTCAACTATTAGATCTAGAGATTTAAAAGATCGTGCAAGTAGATGTAAGAAAAAGAGAACCTGACTTTCAGATTTCTAAAGATGGAACATTAAGGTTCCGATGACAATTGTGTGTACCTGACGATGCAGTGCTTAAGGAGGAGATCTTATTAGAAGCTCATAGTAGTAGTTACAGCATTCATCCTGACAGTACAAAGATGTATCATAATCTGTGTCAACATTATTGGGTTTGATATGAAGGTGGACATCGCCAAGCATGTCGCCAAGTGTTTGACATGTCAGCAAGTGAAAGCACAACACTATAAGTAGGGAGGATTTTTGCAACCTCTCAAGATTCCGGAGTGGAAATGGGAACTCATCACAATGAATTTTGTGACAGGTTTGCCCAAGAGTCAGAGAGATAATGATTCCATTTGAGTAGTGATCGATAGATTGATAAAGTCGGCTCACTTCATTGTAGTACGAAAGGACCTTGATTTGGACAGACAAGAGTTGTACGTGCATTAGATGATTCGTCTGCATAGAGTGTCGGTGACGATTTCATCAAACAAAGAACCGAGGTTCATAGCTGCCTTTTTGGAAAAGCTTGCAAAGTGCCTTAGGGATGAAGCTATAGTACAGTACGGCTTATCATCCTCAGACCGATGGCCAGTTTGAAAGGACAATTCAGACCCTCATGGACATGTTGAGAACTTGTGAGTTGGATTTTAAAGGAAGCTAGAAGGAACAGCTTCATCTGGTTGAGTTCACTTACATCAACAGCTACCAGCAGAGTTTTCAGATGGCTTCTTTTGAAGTGTTGTATGACAGAGCATGCAAAATGCCAGTTTGTTGGGTTGAGATCAGAGAATGGAAAATCGCAGGTTCAGAGTTAGTTTAGTAGTCAGTGGATTCAGTTGCAGTCATCAAGGACAGATTAAAAAAAAAACCACTCAGAGCCACCAGATAAGCTGCGTAGAAATGTATCAAAGACCTTTGGAATTTTAAGTAGGGACGTATATTTTCCTTAGGTGTTGCCTAGGATAAGGACGTCTCGATCTATTAAGAAAGGGAAGATGAAACGGCATTTTTCAACGAAATCTTTCAAAATTTAGGTTCAAATGAGGATTTTGGCCTTAAATGGATAAAAAAAGCAATTCGGGACACTACCAGCCCCTTTAGCCGAGTGATATCCAGGGATGAAGCAGGTGGTTTGAAGTCGTGGGTTCCAATCCCCAACGTGGCATTTAGCCGCTTAGTAGAAAAAGAAAAATAAAAAAAGAAAAAGAACCAAAATTTTTGCAACTTTTATTTTTGCAAAAATGGGCAAGTGTTTAGTATTCTGGGTCTAAAATGGTTTGGACAAGATTGGAAGTGATCTGGCAACACCGGTGTAGAAGGAACAACCTAGGAAAGAGAAGAATTGATGAGACGACTGTACTCCCACCTTTTGGATTAAGAATTTGTAAATGTTTAAATTTCGAGGATGAAATTTTTATAAGAGGGGAAGAATTGTGACATCCTGAATTTCAGGTTTTGATTTTGATTGAAAGAGTTGGGCATTTTATCGACGCACCTATAGTTCTTTTCCCTAAACTGATGACTCATGAGACAACTTGTCTATCAAGTGAAGCCATTAAGGAATCTAAATACAATAGACTTGAGAATTCGATCAGGAATCGATTGCTTGACCGTACTAATCTGCAAAGGTCATTACGGCACAGTTAAAAATTAGTTAGAGACTAGAGATAGATCGACTCAACAAAGGCATGTAATTGAGTGTGGGTGATTCCACCTAATTGCACAATTCTCGTCGATCGGCACTAGACCAATTTCTCTGTCATTTTGGTACCCTGTATCCTTATTTGAAACCTTGAGATTTCTACAACAACTGAGAGTCGCCAATGTGTTGAAGATGCACTTTGTGGTTCGAAAACAATTGACCACAGGTCAATTGCATGAAAAGTTCCTAAAAGCTACTCGGTAGATTAAGACGTGCTAAATTCGCGTCAAATTGAAATTAACTGTGAAATCGAACCTGAATTCAGAAATTGAGAGTTCTGTCATGTCACAAATCATTTTAGGGATGTCAACTCATCTTCAAAAGATTTTTCCGCAAATCGAGATTTTGGACGAAAAATCAAGAATTCACGGAATTGGACCGAGAAAGTTAAAGGACCACTCTTAAATGAATTTTTTTCATCAAGTGGGTATCCAAGATGGATTATGTGGCAAGGAAAAATGTGGATTCAAGTGTAGAAACATGGGATGAATTTTCGGGCATCAACTGAGTTGAATTGAAGGAGGATTTGAATGAAATTGAAGGAACAAATATGCAAATTCGTAGAACATGGGGTACAAAACATTTTGAACCTCTTGGGAAGCTTCTTGGGGAAGATTGAGGAGAGAGAAAGTGGCTATGGACAGCTGATGGGTGGTGGGGGCAAGCCAAGGGAGAGAAGACCAAGTGTTGGAAGCTTGGAAGGCCTTGGGGTCCCCCTCTTCAGCAGCCTTCTTCCTCCTTGTTTTGTGGCTTTCTCCATTGTTGACGAGCCTTGAGACCTTGAGAAAACTAAAGGAAAACCGCAGCTCATCCCCCTTGGCCGTCGTACGCCCGCACAGCCACCATCGGCCATTTTCCAGCCCTGTTTTCTCTTCTGCCAGTTTCTGCTCTAGCTAACCTTTTGCCAAAGATTTGAGTTCAAAGTGGTCTTCCTAGACGAATTAGCCAACGATCCACCTATCACCGTGACCAGCACATCTAGAGTGTGCCAAAGAGCCCAACCTCGCCCCGAACAGAGCCATCAGCCGTCCAGTATGCAGGCGAGAAGGAGTCGGTCGCCGGTCTGCTGCCCGCCTGCACTGTTTCGCATTTTTCTTCATTTTTCTCCCAATCCAGCTCTTCTTTTGCCCATCCCAACCTCCAACAAGACCCCTAAGACCCCTGGGAGCCGCCGGTTGCTGACCACCCGCTCACCAGAGCTCCTGCCAGCTCGTTTTTGCCGTTGAAGCCGCTGGTTTCCCCTCTGCAGTTCAACCAAGAACAAAAGTAGAAACCAGCAAGGGTCTTCAAACTTCATGGCCCATTTTGAAGCCCTTCTCGCCCTCCGTTGGTGTCACCGCTTGGAGGATTGTTGCTCGCCCCCGCATCGTGGTTGCCGTGGACTCACCGGCTTGCAAATCTGGTGAGTTTACTCATTAAACCTCACTTAGGAGGTTAATGATGCATAAGGGTTGTTTAGATTAGGTTAAGGAAGGCTTAGGTGGTTAGATTAGCTTAATGGAAGCTAATTAGATTAAGTAGTTTGATTAGTTTAGTGGATAATTAATTAGGGCTAATTGGATGTTTAGATTAGTGTAGTTACTGCCGCCACCACCGTTAGGACAGATCAGAGGGTATGCGCCACAAAACGGGCCACAAGGTGGACAATTGAGACCCCCGGCTCAAGGAACAGTTTACGCCATCACTCGAGGTCAAGCTGAGGACGCGCCTAACGTGATCACAGGTACGGTTTCCCTGAACAACCATCCTACTTATGCTTTATTCAACCCAAGAGCAACCTATTCTTTTATTGCCGAGTAGTATGTTAAGTTGATAGGATTAAGTCCTGAGTTGCTGGATTCTGTTGTTAGCATATATACACCATTGAAGGATAAGGTGTTATTTGCTTTGGGTTGTTCTTGTTGCAAGTTAGCAATTGGTGAGTGAGAGGGGAAAATAGATTTGTTAGTTCTAGCCATGTATGACTTTGATTTGATAATTGGCATGGAATGGCTCACCAAGCAACGAGCTAAAATGGACTGCTATTGCAAGTCGATTCAGTTTAACCCACTAGTTGGTGACAGGTTTGAGTTTGTAGGGAACCGAGGAGGACCCTCGATTTCCCTAATCTCATCACAAGAGGCAACCCGTTTGTTAGACGGGGGTTGTCAAGGTTACTTGGCGACTGTCATGGATACGACAATTAGGGAGCTAAAGATCGAAGATATTTCAATTAAGCAAGAATTTCTAGATGTTTTTCTGAATGAATTGCCAGGATTGCCACAAGAGAGAGAAATCGAGTTCGTGATTGAGTTAGCACCCGGGATAGAGCCAATCTCTAAGGCTCCTTACCGGATGGCGCTATCAGAGTTGAAGGAACTGAAGGTGCAAATGCAAGAGTTGTTGGATAAGTGATTCATACATCCTAGTGCATCACCTTAGGGAGCACCAGTTTTATTTGTAAAGAAAAAGGATGGTTCATTACATTTGTGCATCGACTATCGCCTATTCAATCAGGTGACGATCAAGAACAAGTATCCACTTCCGAGGATCGATGACTTGTTTGATCAGTTACAAGGAGCGTCGATATTTTCGAAAATCAACTTAAGAATAGGATATCAACAACTGACGAGCAGGAAGGAAGACATTCCGAAGTCAGCATTTCGTACTTGGTATAGTCATTACGAGTTCATTGCGATGCCATTCGGGTTGACGAATGCTCCTGCTGCTTTTATGGATCTAATGAATCAAGTATTCAAGGAATATCTGAATGAGTTTGTGATCATGTTCATCGATGATATTCTGGTTCATTCGAGAAGTGTTGAGGAACTCGAGAGTCATATGAGATTAGTTCTCAAGACCTTGAGGATTCATCAGCTATATGCTAAGTTAAGCAAATGCGAGTTTTGGCTGACTCGAGTTTTAACCATGGAATGGTCCGATGATATGTAATCGACCGAGTCGATTGATCGATGATTCGATCTATTGTAGTGAATTGATTTGTTGTTTGATTCAATGAAGTATTTATTGAATTGACTTGTAGGAAGAGACTGAGGCCAAGGTAAGTCCTCTGACTCGTGGTTGTGCTTAGGTAGCCCTTAGTGCGTATTTTCTTCCTAATTAGGTTTTAGGTGGTTGAACTTTTTGAGACATCGTCTTACCCTGTTGTGGGATAACGATTTTAGGCCCATAGATGGCAGCTCCTCCTGAGCATTTTGGACAACCAAGGAAGATCACAGAATAGAAGTATTACATTCCAATTCATGGGCATCCCGAGGGACTACAATACGAATTGGTGAAGTCCATAATCTGGGTTGATGCAAGTCTACCGAAAAAGGTGCCCCATCAATACAAGGCATGGTATTGCCTGTATTGTAATGGACAAAGAAAGGGCCTCGTGTCAGAATGTGAAGTACCTCTATATGTGATGAAGGTTGCTTTTGGAAAGGGTACTACTGATCCTCCAGGTGGCTCGGTGACAGATCCGGTGGACCCTGCCCTCGAAGAACCAGACTCCCTGGTGTACTCAGCAGTAAGCTCCGGCTGGAGTATGGAGACAGATGAGGAGGAGGATGAGGAGCCATAGTTGTTAAACCCCCCTATTCGAGAACTTACATATGTGTGTGTGTGTGTGTCTATATATATATATATATATATATATATATATATATATATATCGAATGGTTGCGTGTAAAACCAGGTTTGATATATGTATATAAGTGTGTTATTATGGTTTGAAAATTTGGCTCTACATTCCTATCCCATTGTGTTATTGTTTGGGGATTATTATTTGCTTCCACATGCGTATTAAAAAGAATGGGTCGGCGATGCGTCATAGGAAATTGCTATTTTATCAGCCAAGTAGGGATGGGCATGGGCTCGAAGGATCGGGAGGTGACACACCCCGTTGGGCATGGCATCATCTAGAACTCCCGCCTAGACGGCAATGCCGAAGGAGCATGGGCCTAGCCTCTACCGCGACTCCACATCCAAAGTCCCATCGGGCATTCGATAGACTCGAGCATGGCCCCCAACTCCCATTAGGCGATGGGTTCCATTTTGCGATAACGCAAGCATACCACTATCACATCTCACTTTCTATCTTTCAGCCTTAGTCAATGTACACATGCTTGCATATACACTTTCAAGTCATTTTCTCCCAAAAGCGGTCCATTTCCAAAGTCCCTTGGACAAACCATATTTCCCTTTTTATAACTCCACGCATTTCATGCAAATGTCCATGTATTTACACAATCAATACATATCATATGATCAAAACATGTGCATCTAGACCAAATTTCGCTTCTGTGTGAACAGTGTCATGTGAACAGTGCGCATGAACGGTGATTTGGGAACAATATTGCATAAAATAGTGCGCGTAAACAGTACCACGTGAACAGTACATCATGAACAGTGAAAATCCAGAATTTCCTAACTAATAAATTAAATTCAGAATTCAGTAAAACAATAATTCAATTAAGGAAATCAATCAATTAAGGCTAAACAATCTTAATTAAACATAAACCACAATTACTTAACAATAAGCAAGATTAACCTAATTTAATCTTAACCATCCATCTTAGGCTAAAACAACTTAACTAAACCCCTTAAACTAGAATTAGCCATATGTGACATCCTGTATTTTCAATCCTGTTTTCAATTGAATAAATTAGGCTTTTCATCGACGCGCCTATAGTGCTATTCTCAGAGCTGATTACTCATGAGATAACTAAATTATCTGAGGAAGTCAATAAGAGATTTTAATGTAATAGATTTGAGGATTCGACCAGGAATTGGTTACTCGACCGTGCTCGTCTGTCGAGATCATTACAAAACAGTTAAAAATCAATTAGAGATCAGAGATAGGTCGGTTTGATCGAGATATGTGGTTAAACGTGGGTGATTCCACTAAATTGCAAAATTCTTGTCAATTGGCACTATATTGATTTTTCTTTCGTTTTGGTACTCTATGTCCGTATTTAAAACCTCGAGATTTTCATGACCATCGAGAGTCGCCAATGTGTCGAAGGGGTCCATAGTGGCTCGAAGAAAATTGACCATTAGTCATTTGTACTAAAAATTTCTAAAAGCTACCCGATAGCCTAGGTCATGCTAAAATCACACCGAATTAAAATTAACCACGAATTTGAATCTGATTTTAGAAATTGAAAATTCTGTCATGTCATGAGTCATTTTAGGAACGTCGACTCAACCTCTAAAAAATTTTCTATAAACCAAGACTTTTTGGGAAAAAGTCGAGGTAGGCTCGTTTTTGTTTAGAAAACCCCGAGGATCGTTTTTGATCACGAAATTGGGATGCAAGTAGGATAAATTGGTGAGGAAAAATACCAATTTAATCAAAGACTTGATATTGGAATTTATCAAGGCCATATTGAGTTGATTCAAGAAGCATTTTGGTCCAATTGAAGCAAAATCATGTACCAATTCGTATGTCCCCACCACCCATGACTTGTACCATTTCAAGTCTTCTAGAAGGGATTTGGAGGCTGAAAATCAAAGGTGGAAGACAACAAGCATAGTGGAGCCCTCCAAGGGGGACAATGAGATGAGATAAGGCCATTTGTGGCCCCGTCCAACCGCATCATGTTCCCTTTCTCCCACTTGCTTCTGTTGAGTCCTTCCTCCCCCTCCATTTGTGACATTTTCAGCTCTAACAACACAGAAGGAGAACTAGCTGCTTCCCCTTGCCGCTGTAGCCGCTCGCCGAAGCCAGAGTAGCCGTTGTCGCCATTGCACGCCCAGCTGCAAGGCCATGTGACACCGTCATCCTAGTCCCACCGTCTTGCCAGCTCGTGCGACCAGCGGATCCTTAGGACGTCGTTGATCACCGACGTGACCACCGGAGACCCGTCGAGCTCCACTTGACCCCTCGTAATAGCCCCACCACTCATCTTTGTTGGTTTCTGCCCCGTCCGATCGTCGAGCAGCCCTTCTCGGCCCCAAGGTCAGCACCGAACAAAGGCTAAAGTTCCAGGGTTTCAAGTTGCTGTTTAGGCCCATTTTGGTGCTTTCTTGACCTCGAAAGGCTAGGCCGCTTTGGAGTTTCTCGAGCCTCTCGTCGCTCCCGTCAGTTTGATTTGAGCGAATCGTCGAACAAGTGAGTTTGACTCATTAATTCTTTCTTAGCAGGTTAATGACGTGTAAGGATTGATTAGTTTAGGTTAAGTATGGATTAGGTGGATAGTTAGATTAGATTAGCAATTGAATTAATTGTGATTGCATGTTAGGTGGTTAGAGTAGTGTAGTTAGAGCCTACACAAGCTCTAGTATTTATATGTAGTAGTTCGGAAATTTTTCATTCTCATCTCAGCTTCCAATTAGGCTTTACGGGCCTAAGTTCTATTTATTGGCATTTAATAATTAATTAATTAATTATTTTCCAGAAATTCGACCGGATTAGCCGGTGACCGGAATTTTATGTTGATTCAATTGGTGTGATCTGTTTATTTAATTGAGTTCTAATTTGTGCTGATTGTGATTGATTTGTAAATATGGGAATTTATTCCAAAATTTATTTATTTCCAATATTTAATTGGAAAATAACTGTAACCCCCTGGATCTCACATGATTTCACATGACTTGCTTTAATTTCAGGAATTTTAAAATAAATTTCAATCAAGTTGAATCATAAGAAACTAAACTGCACTCCGCTCTATTTATCATAAAACTTTGTTTCTTTACATGTAGGGAGATGAGGTTAAGAGGGGGATTTCTACAAAAAACACTAGAAGCCACAAACACTAAACATCCCGCCTCCCGTCAAGTATATACATGCTATCAGACAACCAAAAACAAAATTCTCCCACACGTTGAGCGCTCCTTGGCCACCTCCTACACCACAGGACTACCACCATGGCTTGGTCCATCGTCGTACAGCACCAAGGGCCCCACTAGCCAACCATTCACATGTGCATAGAGGGCTATGAAGGCCATGTGTGCCGGCCCTGTAGGTGCCCCCGTGTCTACTGTCAAACAAGATGTGCATTTGACGAAGACTACGCCCAGGAAGTGTTGGTCATGGATATCCTCTTGCCGCCATACAAAATCGGTAGGGACGCCATATAGGATAGTCATCATGGCAGCAGGTGGTGCAGAAGACATGTTCTAATCTGAAGAAGTGACATAATAAACAAGTGTGAGTTTTAAAATAAAAACTCAACAAGTGGGCAGTTAGCCCTAACTTGGATTTGGCCAATAGCACGACAAATAGGTAAACAAACTGTCAATTTGTTGAATCCACAGAAGTCTAGCTGCAAGAATCACCTAGGGGGAGACGACACTCCGCCCTGAACCCATCGCACCCAACCTGTTATCACGAGGTCCCTTGAGAAGCTGTTCAACCCTTCTCAGACCTTTGGAGAGAATACCATTACTTCTTTTCATCCCTCTCCTGGCATCCCTACACCCGGGGTCTCACATTAGCTCTTTAGCCAACCACAGATTCATAATTCTGCCTTGTTGCAGCACCAACTCCCGTATGCTAACAATCGCATCAAGGTCTAAACATACATTATTAATTACTACAAGGTATACAAGAACCCTTATTAGAGGTGACAAAGTAAGAGTCCAACCTTTTTCTTGCAGAAAACTCAGAATCTACTACCTTGGACAGAACTAGGTAAAGGCTTTTGAGACACTAGACTCCATATGTGTCATGAGAATCAAGTACAAGAGACAACAACTATTGCATATTCTCGGATCAAAACAGTCTATGGACTAAAATGGGCAGTTTCGATCATAGACACAGAAAGTATATCTAACCTTATCAGAATATTACGAAATTTCAGTATTTTATAGAAAGGACATAGATTCATATTTCCCATGAAAGAACCTAAGTCTATATCTCAATGTATTAAGAGCAGTAATTTTTGTCTTCTTTCTAAAATCCTGCAACAACTTCCAGATTTAGTACCTATAGAAGCAAATTCGTTTCACTAGCCAAACCTTGTTCATGTGTTCTCAAATTTTAATATGTTATTCCTAAGGATGTTTCCTAAAACTTTCACTAAGGGTTCAAAGTCCAATTCTATCTAGATAATTACAGAAAATTCACAGAGTCATCAAAGGTCTTGCTGTTTTCTACAAGACAGCTTACTATTTCAAAGAGAATTACTTCGACTTACATGTTTTTGCATTCATATAGCTATAACTAAAAGTCAAACTCAATCTAATGGATGTTTTCTTAAGTAAAATGGTTCTTTTCCTCTTCTTCATCATTACAAATCAAGGCAACACAAAATAAAAAGCTTTCCGTCTATATTTCTCTAGAACAGAAACATCTTGTACCGTTTTCTTCGTTTCTAGCTCAACCAAACTATAAATTTTTCTACCAATCTCTTTTACAACACCTCAAGACTCTTCCACAGCATCTAAAAGTAATCACAATAGGTCTTTACTTACAAAGAAATATTCCACAACTCAGTACAAAGCAAATGTTCACAATAAGCATGGCCTTCTACCAAGTAAAACAACGTATCACAGCTTCCTTGCAAAGTTTCTACACCTATGCTGACCATTTATCCGACATGCAACTTACAAAAAGCACACCATCGGTGAAGCCGAACCAAAACAGAACCGAAGGAGTGGAAGACCCACTGGATAACGTGCGACAGCACCTCACCCAGTAATCAAAGGATTTCCTTAGTCTAGTGCAAAGGAATTGAACTTGAGTTGCTCACATTCCAGCTCCCAAACCGAGCTTTGGTTCCCAAATTTCTTGCACCCAACCTCAAAATCTATGCCGATTTTCACATGCACGGCTAGGCACAGCCATTTCGTGAACCCAGGACACTAATCATAGCCGCACTTACCTAGATCTTTCACTGGCGGAAGAAGGAGGAGGTGTCGGGCGAACTGGGGTTTCACGACCGGCGGCGGGGCTTCGAACGGAACAAGGTAGTGACGATTTCGCTGCCGGACAGAGGCACGAGGCTGAGAAGGGCAGAGATCAGGTCGGACTTTTGGTAGGACAAAGCAAGAACAGAGGAGAGAAGAAGCGGGCGTCTCAACTGAGCGAGAGAAAAAGAACGCATAAGGGAAAATAGTTGCCGTAGTAATCGTTTCAGAGAGAGCAAAAGAGGGAAAAGATAAAAGAAGGAAAATAAAATAAAAATACAGGTGTAGCATTCCCTCCCTTTTTCAGCTACACTAGGATGCTACGTGGGCCGGGGGGGGGAGAAAAATTTCCTCTCACTATAAATCCCTTTCCCCCACGTACAAAGTGGGTCATCGTTGGAAATTTAATTTAATTTAATTTAGTTTAATTTAATTTTGAAATAGTCTCAAATATGCTCAATATAACTAACAAGGAACGAAACTAGAATTTGGGCATCACAATAACCAAGCGTTGGTTTACAGCGTCAAAAAAATATTTTGGATAATGGGAAATTGTTGGGATTTTCAAATGTGAAAATATTGTATTTTGGCTAAGGCCGACCGTGTACCCACACACGATTATTTTTATCAAGTACGATAAAAATGGTGAGTTCGTTATATAGTAAAGATGGTATGCTATATCAACCTACAGGCTATGATATGTCAGCTTTGGGCGAGCAGTATACCGATATACTATATCAGCCTTAGGGCTATCATATATCAGCTTTGGGTGAGCAGTATACCTTATCAGCTTTGGGTGAGCAATAATTTATCAACTTTGGGTGAGCAAAATATTATCAGTTTTGGGTGAACGGTTCTGATTTGATAGAACATTATAGATAGTATTGATTGGGTTGATCGAGAAATGGTCATGATGACATGTAATTGACTGAGTTGATTGATTGATAGTTTGATCTGATTTGATTGGATTGTATGGCTTGTCAGTAATTATTAATTAAACTGACTTGCAGGAAGAAGTGGAGGCTAAGGTAAGTACTCTGACTCATGATTGTGCTTAGGCAGCCCTTAAGGCGTATTTTCTTCCTAATCAGGTCTTTGGCGGTTGAACTTGCTGAGACATCATCTCACCCCATTGTGGGATAATCAATTTCAATCCCATAGATGGCAGCTCCTCCAGAACATTTTGGACAACCAAGGAAGATCACATAACATAAGTACTACATTCCGATCCATGGGCATCCTAAGGGACTGCAATACAAACTGGTGAAAACCATAGTCTCGGTTGATGTGGGTCTACCCAAAAAGGTGCCCCATCAATATAGGGCATGGTATCGCCTGTATCGTAATGGGCAGAGAGAGGACCCATTACTGGAATGTGAGATACCTCTGTATTTGATTGAGGTTCCTTTTGGTAAGGGTACTGCTGATCCTCTAGATGGTTCGGTGATAGACCCATGGGGCCTTCTCTCGAAGAACTCGACTCCCCAATGTATTGGGCTGATGGCTCCAACTGGAGTGTGAAGGAAGGAGTAGAGGAGGATGAGGACTACGAGTGTTGGGAAAACCCCCTTGTTTGTCAGACCTTATGTATATAGATATACATGGCTTGGTTTGTATTGTATATATATGACTGGTTATGTGATATATATATATATATATATATATATATATATATAAGTGTGGTTGTTGTTTCCAGTTTGAAAATTTATGGCCTTGCTTTCCTATCCCATTGTGTTATTGTTTGGGGATTATGTGGCACCCCTCGACGGCCCCCAATCCGTTAAGGTCACCACAGGTACTTGTCACTCATCCTATTACATACCAATAAGGTAACTTTTTAGTTAAAGTGAAACCATAGTTCATAAGGGTTGATCAATAGAATACTTTTCCATTTGTCTTTTTTTTTTGTAAAGGTCCCAACACAGTTCATCAGCGAAAGCATAAACATATCTCACCACTCCTTACTTCAATAACAATAATGCAATGCACACCACCTACGCTCCAAATGAAAAGACAAAGCCGAGTCACTTTTATTTATATTTTCACGATGGATATTTCGGGTCGGTACAGCAAAAGGCCAAGATTTTTAACTATACTTGGCTATAACTCAAAAGAGAACTCGACCCCACATCGAACATGTACACCCCTCCATCAACAAGTGTCGGCTATCCCCAAAAAGTGTCAGCTCCCACCAGCTATACGTGCCATCACACTGAACACGGTGCATTGGGCGGCGGCAGCGGCAGCATCCTTACCATCACTCCACCACGCCGGACATGAATAGATAAAAACTCCTGAATAATCGGGCCATAAGCAAGACCCACATCATACATCACTAAGATACGAACTTGGACATACACCAGACCAAGTACACTAGTATAGGAATGCTCTGTGCACTCCACCTCGACATCAGATGGCAATCCATAATAAGTACTGCGTGCAACTGGTAGCAAATGCATCTTTCTAATCTGAAATGTTAATCCCCATAAAGGGGTGAGTACAACCACTTAGCAGTAAAGATCCACCAAACAACACAATGCGTCAAACAGAACAATCAAGGCATCAAGAATAAAACGCATATCATTCATGCATTCAAGCATACCTCACCTTATAGCCATGCATATATCACCATACACCATGCATAAATCACCATGCACTTGTACTTGTATCATCAAGTAGCAAAACTTATATCATCAAGATTCATATCATCCATGCTATCAAGCATACATCCATGCGCATGATTCAATTCTCAATCTTTATCTTTCAATTAGATCACATAATTTTTCTTTCCAGGGACCAATGTTTGCATCCCACAATTTATCGCTCACATCCAACCTAGCATCGCGAGGAACCTCCGGCACACACCTTCGGGCATCCGGCACACATACTCCGGGCATCTCGTACCCCAATTAGCATCACGAGGTATCCCCCCGGCACACACCTCCGAGGCTTCCGGCACACATCTCTGGGCATCCCAAAACTCCCGACAACATCCGGCACACACACTTCGGGCATCTCGAAACTCCCGAGGCATCGTCGACTCACACCTCCAACGATCTTGTTATTATTTCAATTTATATTTACACATGTATCTCAATTTCAACATGGCATTTGATGCAACAATATCAAGGGTCTCAATAAGCTTTTGATGCCATATAACATGCCATATGTCACCGCATATGTAGCATAATCAACCACTCAAAACATCATATCACATGGAGCAATTTCATTTATTTTTGTAAATATAACTAAATTTCGGATAAAAACAGATTACGCTCCTTTGGTCATAATTCTTGAAAAATTAGTAAAAAACCTTATTAAATTCTAAAAATTTGACATGTTATATACAAGATCTAGGGAAAAGTATTCCGCAAAGAACACCACATCAAAAGAACATCACACAAATGAGTACAATCCATGCATCACAGTCCTTAAAATTTCGGAATATTGCCATACACAGTTTCATTCACAAATTCGGTAAAAATGCTAAATCAACTCCAAAAATTCTAAAATTTTTATATGTTATAGAAAAGATCCAGAAGTAAATATTTCATGTAGAACTCGAAATCATATTTGTGATAGGTTAAAAAATATAATCACCGTAGCCGTCTCTAACCCTCGGCAAAAATTCCCAGATCTGACCATTTGAAATAAAATCATTTCACCAACCTAAACTCATCCATTTCCTCTAAAATTTTAGTATGTTACTCCTTAATATTTCATCTTCAACTTTCATTCAGAATACAAGATCAAATTTCAACCGAAAATTTTTATAAGATTCACAGAATCATACTAGGTCAGCATTTCAATTCCAGATCTGACTTCTCCAAAGAAAAATAATTTCACCAGTCTATACTTGTTCATTTCTTCTGAAATTTTGATATGTTACTGTCCAAGAAGTTCTCTACAACTTTAATCAAGGAGTCGAAATAATATTCGAACTAAAAAATCGCATGCTGCTCACAAATTCATCAAAGGTTGGACTGCTTTCCTAGAAAACAGAATGCAAGGCTATAATATCTCTCCCAAGAGCTTCGAATTTCTTCACTTCTACCACAACCAAAGTTTATCATCCCTCACAACACATATCACAGAAGCAAAGGGTAGGTTTGTGGACTCCACTTGCCTCAAATCCGAGCACAAATACAGTGACAAGGATGGCGGGGCAAGGCGGCGAACGAACAGCGGCGACTAGGCGGCGAACTCCTCCTCCTTCTTCCTCTTCTTCTCTCACACTCTCGCTCTCCCTCTCTTGGACCCACTCTCTCTCTCTCTCTCGGACGGTAACTCCCCCTCAATTCGCCCCTCTTCTTTTCTTTCCCTTGATCATTTGGTTTGCATGCAATGCCACTTGGCCCTAGGGGAAAGACACTTGGCATTTCTCCCATGCACATGATGGGCTAGAAGATGGGACGGGCCTCTTCCCCCCCTTGGTCGACGGCAGCTCCTTTCACCCTTGGGCTTTGCGGGCCAGGCCTAAATGGCCAAATGGTGGGGGCTTGTGGACTAGTCTTGGCCTAGTATTTTGGCCCAGCCTTCTCTAGTTGCTCCCATTTAATTACCACGTAATTACCCATCATATAATTTACCTAATTACACTTATTCACTTGGCGATAAAACTTACAACATTAATTAATAAATTCCAGCCTATGAACCACATAGCCAAGAATAGAATTTTCTTTCCTATCAAATAATTATCCGTTAAAAGCTTGGCCATGAATCTTATTGCAAATCATGGATTAAATGGCTACAATACAACTTGATGGTACTTCCTATGTCTATTGAAACAAGTGAGGGTACCTTTCCCTTATCTCATTTTCACTCTCCCATGTGGCTTCCTCCACATCATGATGTTGCCATAATATCTTAACCAATGGAATTTTCTTGGTCCTGAGAATTTGCTCCTTTCGATCCAGTACTTGCACAGGCTCCTCAATGTACCTCACTTTCTCATCCTCTTTGATGGCTTCATGATCGAGTATGTGGCTAGGATCTGGCTGATACTTTCTCAGCATCGACACATGGAACACGTCATGCAAATTTCTCAATTTAGGAGGCAACGCCAAATGATAAGCTACATCTCCTATCCTTTCAAGTATCTCAAAAGGTCCAACAAATCTAGGGCTTAACTTACCCTTCATTCCAAATTGAGATATTCTTTTCATAGGTGACACTTTAAGGAACACATGATCTCCCACATCAAACTCTAAAGGTCTCCTATGCTTATCTGGCTAGTCTTTCTGCTTACTCTGGGCCGTTCTAAGTCTTTTCCTAATTATCTCCACAGCCTCAATAGTAATCTGTACTAATTCAGGTCCTGTCAAACTCCTTTCACCTGCTTTATTCCAACAAATAGGGGTCCTGCACCTTCTTCCATATAATGCTTCATATGGAGCCATGCCTATACTTTTCTGAAATCTATTGTTATAGGCGAACTCTATCAGGTGCAAATTTTCATCCCAATTTCCTCTAAAGTCAATAACATAAGCTCTTAGCATATCTTCTAGAGTCTGGATCACTCGATCTGTTTGTCCATCTGTTTGAGGATGAAAAGTAGTACTAAATTGAAGCTTTGTCCCTAAGGCATTTTGGAGACTTCGCCAAAAATTTGAAGTAAACGGTTACAGTCTCGATCAAAGGTGATCATTACAGGAATACCATGTAAGCGTATTACTTGGCTTACATACATCTTAGTAAGTTTATTCATTGAATAGTTCATGCGGACAGGTAGGAAATGAGCAGACATAGTCAAGCGATCCACTATCACCCAAATCGAATCGTGACCATTTGATGTCCTTGATAGTCCTTGCACAAAGTCCATCATTACATGCTCCCATTTCCATTTTGGTATGTCTAATGGTCTCAATAGTCCTGCAAGTTTGCAATGTTCCGCCTTCACTTGGCATGTTAAACATTGAGAAACGTGTTTAGTCGTATCTACTTTCATGCCATTCCACCAAAATTGCTGACACAAATTCCTGTACATCTTTGTACTACCCGAATGAATACTATAATTACTCCTATGTGCCTCCGACAGAATTTCCCTCTTCATTTCTTTGTTGTCGGGAACACAAAGTCGTCCTTGGCATCTTACCACACCAGCTTCAGAGACTTGAAATTCTGGTCTTTTTCCTAAAGACATAGCATCTTGTACCTTCAAAATCTCCGGGTCAGATTTTTGTAAAATCTTAACTTTCTGAATGATTTCAGGCTCAATCCTTAATGCAGTAAGCATACCAGTAAGGTGGTCCATTTCCAAATTGAAGTCTAAATCCATAATAGACTTTAACAGATTCCATTATGTTATTCTTAGACTAGCCATGTCCATAGCTGACTTTCGACTAAGGGCATCTGCCACCTTATTTGCTTTTCCTAGATGGTATCGTATCTCACAGTCATAATCTTTCAATAACTCCATCCACCTCCTTTGTCTCATGTTCAACTCTTTTTGCGAAAACAAATACTTTAGGCTCTTATTCTCTGTATAGATTTCAAACTTCTCTCCATACAGATAGTGTCTCCATATATTCAAAGAAAACACTATAGTTGCCAATTCTAAATCATGTGTTGGGTAATTCAGTACATGGGGTTTCAATTGCATCGATGCATAGGCTATGACCTTGTTATGTTGCATCAAAACACATCTCAGTCCTTTGTGAGATGCATCACTATATACTGTAAAACCATCAGACCTAGATGGTATAGCTAGGATTGGAGCCGTAGTCAATTTTCTTTTAAGTTCCTTTCACATTCTCCACTCCATTCAAACTTTACATTCTTCCGCATTAATTTCGTTAAGAGGCCTGCCAATCATGAAAACCCTTCAATAAATCTTCTATAATAACCAGCCAGTCTTAAGAAACTTCGGATCTCAGTAGGTGTTGTCGGTCTCGGCCAATTTATTACCATCTCAACTTTCGCCGGGTCCACTGCAATTCCTCCTCCTAAGACCATGTGTCCCAACAATATTATCCGATCCAACCAAAATTCACACTTACTGAATTTGGCATACAACTTATGATCTCTCAGAGTTTGCAAAACTATGTTCAAGTGTTGCTCGTGCTCTTCAAGCCCTCTAGAATATACCAGGATATCATCGATGAAAACAATCACAAACTGATCAAGATAAGGCTTAAATATCCTATTCATTAAATCTATGAATGCGGCTGGTGCATTCGTCAATCCAAAAGGCATAACTAAGAACTCATAATGTCCACAACGAGTCCTAAATGCAGTCTTAGGAATGTCTTATTTCTTAATCCTTAACTGATGGTATCCCGATCTCAGGTCAATCTTAGAAAAGACCGAACTTCCCTGTAGTTGGTCGAATAGATCATCAATTCTAGATAAATGATACTTATTCTTTATAGCCACTTGATTCAGCTGTCTATAGTCAATACATAGACACATCGACCCATCCTTCTTTTTCACAAATAGAACTGGTGTACCATAAGGTGAAGCACTTGGCCTAATAAACCCTTTATCAAGCAACTCTTGTAGTTGCACCTTCAATTCCTTCAACTCGACTAAGGCCATCCTATACGGGGCTTTCGATATTGGTCCTGTTCCAGGCATTAGTTCAATTTCAAACTCAATCTCCCGCTCTGGTGGTAATCTAGGCAACTCCTCAGGAAACACATCCTGAAATTCCCTGACTACTTAAATCTCATTGATTTCAGCCTCTTTCTTAGTAAGGTCTTTGACCACTGCTAGGTATCATTGACATCCTTCGTCAAGTAGTTCACAAGCTTCTACCATCGAGATAATGGCTTTACAGGGGTTTGTCTGACCTCCAAAATATTTGAAACTAGACTGATCAAGCAACATGAACTAGATCGCTTTCCTATAGCAATCCACCTTAGCCCTATGCTTACGGAGCCAGTCCATTCCTATGATAACATCAAAGTCATACACAGCCATTACGAATAGGTCTATTTCCATATCCCTTCCTCTTAGTGATATCTTACATTTTGCACACATCATCGTAGATAATACCATATTCTTTAAAGGCGTGGAAACACAAAGAGGCATCTCAAGAGGCATAACTTCTATTTCACTCAATTGCCTATATCTTTTAGATATACCCGTGTCAAACAATGCATATGCCTTCTTGCCATTTATGAAAATCGCACCTGATATAACATTTCTGGAAGCTTCCGCTTCCTCTTGGGTGACCGCATACACCCTTCCTTGTGCTGGTGGCCTTTGAGGATTCCTCGGTAAGTTTGGTCTAACAGCACTCTGCTGTGCCTGTTGCACCGAGCCAACACTCATTTGCGACCTTCCTTGTGGGTAGTCTCTCTTAAGGTGACCTACTTGTCCACAATCATAACATCTCAGCCGTCCATTGCAAGGTCCTGAACCATGCCGTCCATCACACCTTCGACGGACATCAGGCTGATAGGGTGCTTTCCCTATATTCAGGCCATCCCTAGCTCTTCCAAAATTTCCAAAATTGCTCTTTTTTCTCGCATCCCAAGTCTGACCTTGACCAAGATATGGTCTTTTACCCCTTCTGATATCACTAAAGCTCCACTGTCTCTTAAACTCCAATCGCTCTCTCACCAGCTCTTGCTCCACTAACTATGCTCTTTCATAAACTTCATGATAATCCCTTATATTCAAAGGCACCAGTTGTTTTCTAATATCAGTCCTCAACCCTTTTAGAAATCTCTTAGCTTTTTCCTCACGATCCTCAATCAATCTGGGAGCATACCTAGACAATTCAGAAAATTTTGCCTCATACTGATCTACTGTCAACTCCCTTTGTTCCAACTGAACAAATTCAGTGATCTTCTTATCCTTCGCACAGTCAGAGAAATGCTTCCTATTAAAAGCTCTAACAAACTCATTCCGGTTCACATCAGTACCGGGTGGAAAGATCGTATCCCTCGAAGCTCTCCACCAAAACTTTGAATTTCCTTCCAGCTGATACTCTGCCAAAACTATTTTCTCAGCATCACTGCAGTCCAACAACTGGAAAATCTGTTCTATCCCATCAATCTAATGTTCTGCCTCCTCAGGACTTCCCATTCCACTGAACTTAGGTGGCTTCAGCTTCAAAAATTGCTCCCCAAGTCCTTGAGGGCGACGTTCCACTCCGGGTTGTTACTGCGCTTGCCTTTCCATCATATTTCCAATATTGGCCAATGCCTACAGGATATCTTCCATTCGGCGTTCAACCCTTGCAGCAGAGGCTTCAGCCCTTGATGGATGAGCACTTCCAGCTCACACCATGACTTTCCTATAGTTTCCAAGCATTTGCCTCAGGAATTATCTGAGACTGACTATCTCCATTTAAAAGCAACTATAACTACATAAGTAACATAAACATGTTACTGGCACCTAAAAGCAACTCATACTAACTACTAGGGATCTACGAGTGAATACCCTTCACCCGTTATTCAAAGTTACTCAACTATTCCAGTTAATATCCTATGGTGTGCATTGTGGCACCCCTCGACTGCCCCTGAACCGTTAGGGTCGCCACAGTTCAATTACCATTCTCTTGCTTGACCTAAAGGTCTATCAATCCTGGAGGTTTACATCTTTTAGATCGATCCCTATGCAGAAATATGGCGGAAGCATATCCAACAACTCCCTTCCCTATATTCAGAAAACAATGCACACCAACTAAACATTTATAGGTAAAAGCCGAACATTTTTATTTACTTAAACTAGATGGACATCATTCATCGGTACATCAAAATGCCATAGTCTTTTATACTTGGCTATACTTCAAAAGATGACGGACATCTCCTCCAACAATCGTATACTTAAAGTCCATCGATCAGTGTCGGTGTCCAAAAGTTCCTTACTTTGCTATCCTCCTCCCTACGGTCATATCCAACCACTTGATCCATCTACTGGTGGCAGTGGCAGTAGAGGTATCTTATCTAGTTTGAAATGTTAGTCCCCAAAAGGGGTGAGTACAACCACTCAGCAGTAAAGATCTACCAAACTACACAATGTGTCAAGCAAAACAATCAAGAATAAAACACATATCTTTCATGCATTCAAGCATACCTCACCTTACAGCCATGCATATATCACCATACAACATGCATAAATCACCATGCACTTGTACTTATATCATCAAGCAGCCATGCATGTCATCATGTAACGTGCATAGACCACCATGCACTTATACATGTATCATCAAGCAGCCATACATATGTCACAATGCAACGTGCATATACCACCATGCACTTCATGCTTGCATTCCCATGAGGTTCATCCTATGCCATATGTACACATCCACGCGAATGATACAGTCTCAATTTTAATCTTTCCAGGGACCAATGTTTACATCCCTCAATTTATCGCTCGCATCCAACCTGGCGTCGCGAGGAACCTCTGGCACACACCTCCGAGCATCCGGCACACACACTCCGGGCATCTCGTACCCCAACTAGCATCACGAGGTATCCCCCTCGGCACAAACCGCTGAGGTTTCCAGCACACACCTCCGGGCATCTCGAAACTCCCGAGGACATCTGGCACACACACTCCGGGCATCCGGCACACACACTCCGGGCATCTCGAAACTCCCGAGGCATCGTCGGCTCACACCTCCGACGGTCTTGTTATTATTTCAATTTATATTCACGCGTGTATCTCAATTTCAACATGGCATTTGATGCATCAACATCAAGAGTCTCAACCAGCTTTTTATATCATATAACATGTCGTATGTCACCACATATGCAGCATAATCAACCACTCAAGACATCATATCACATGGGACAATTTCATTCATTTTTGAAAATACAACAATTTTGGATAGAAACAGATTGCGCTTCTTTAGTCATAATTCTTGAAAAATTAGTAAACAGCCTTATTAAATTCTAAAAATTTGACATGTTATATAAAAGATCTAGAGGAAAGTATTCCATGAAGGACACTATATCAAAAGAACATCACAAAAATTAGTATAACCCGCGCATCACAGTCCTTAAAATTTCGGAATATTGCCATACACAGTTTCATTCACAAATTTGGTAAAAATCTTAAATTAGCTCCAAAAATTATGAAATTTTGATATGTTATAGAAAATTCTTAATGGTAAATATCCCATGAAGAAATCGAAACCCAAGTCATTCTAGATTAACAGATATAGACGATCTATTTCCCCCGTTCTCGGTGTCATCTTTTCCAGATTATCATCCTTCTAACGAAACTCATTTCACCTACCTACAAATGTTCATTTCTTCTAAAGTTTTAGTATGTTATTCCTCAGAATATTACCTACAACTTTAATTAAGGACACATTCTCAAATTTTAACTGTATGATTTTATAAAAATCACGAAATCATACTAGGTCGAGTTTCTTCAAAGAACAATGATTTCACCGACCTATTTTTGTTCATTTCCTATAAATTTTTTGTATGTTCTACCTCAAGAAGTACACTACAACTTTCATGAAGAGATCAAAGTGAGATTTTCACAAGAAAGTTACTTTAGGGCCTGTTTGGTAACCATCCAAACAAGTGCCAAATTCCGATTCTTTGTTCCGGAATCGGTTTCGGCCTAGAATCGCGTTTGGTAAAATTTTTGTTCCAGGGAACAAATTTGTTCCCGGGAACAGATTGGGAACAGAATCAAGAATCAAAAAATAGTTGATTCTTGTTCCGAGAATCAATTTGAGAATCAAAATTTTCTTCTTCCTTCGGCCATCTCACGACCACCGTCTATCGCCGCCCGCCACCGTCCGCCATCCGCCACCGCCGTCCGCCGCCGCCACCGGCCGCCGTCCGCCGCCGCCGCCGCCGGCCGGCCGCCGGTCCGGCGAGCTCGCCGGAGGCTCGCCGCACCAGGGCGAGGTCCGGCGAGCTCGCCGGAGGCTTGCCCGCCCACCGGCGAGGCTCGGCCTCCCAGATCCGGGCGAGGCCGAGCCTCGCCGGTGGCGGGCGGGCCTCGCCGGGCCGGGCGAGGCCTCGCCGGGCCGGGCGAGGCCCGCTGGCCACCGGCGAGGCTCGGCCTCGCAGATCGGCGAGGCCGAGCCTCGCCGGACTCGGGCAGGGCCGGGTGAGCCTCGCGACGCCCGGCCCCACCGTGGGCGGCGAGGCTCGCTCGGCCACCGGCGAGGCTCGCCCGGCCCGCCGGTGGCTGGCGGCAGCCTCGCCCAACCCCGACGAGGTCGGCTCGGCCACCGGCGGGGCTCGGCCGAGCCTCGGCGGGCTAGGCGAGCCTCGCCCGTCGGCCGCGAGGGCTGCCGGCGAGGCTCGGCCGACGAGGGCCGGCCTCGCCGAGGGCCGGCGACGCCCGGTGAGGTCGCCGGCCCTCGTCGGCCGGTCGCGGCCCGGCGGCCGCCGAAGAAGAAGAAGAAGAAGGTGAGAAAAAGAAAAGAAAAAGGAAAAAAAGAAAAAGAAAAGAAAAAAATGAAAAATGAAAAGAAAAAAATTAAAAATTAAAAAATGAAAAGAAAACAAAGGAAAAAAAGTAAAAAAATTTATTTAAAAATTAAAAGAAATTGATTTGGAACAGAATTAATAAATACGGTACCAAACGCAATTCTATTCCGTAATCGAAATTTTGGACAGTTACCAAACGGCTTAAAATGCTAGAATCAGTTCCCGGGAACAGAATCAAAAAGAATCGGTTCTGCTCAGAATCAGCTCCCGGGAACAGAATCGTTACCAAACGCGCCCTTACAGACCAAGAAATTTCTAAAGGTCAACACAACGAATTCCAGATCTAATTTCTCAAAAGAAAAATCATTTCACTAACCATTTCTTGTTAGTTTTGCCTCAAATTTTACTATGTTGTTCCTCAAGGTGTTCTCTACAACTTTCATGCAGAAATCGAAACAAGATTCCAACTAAAAAGTTGCATGCAGCACACAATCTCATGGATGGTCGGAGTGGTCTTTCCAGAAACAGCATGCTAGGCCAACAAATCTCTCTCCAAAGCTCCGAAATTTCATCCCATCTACCACAACCAATATTTACCATCTTCTACACACACAACACAGCAATGCAAAGGGTAGGTTTTAGGACTCCACTTGCCTCTAATCCAAAGAAAACACAGCAAGACAACGGCCGGGTGAGGCGGGCTTGACGGCAGCGGCTAGGCGGACGCACGGCGGGGAAAGCCTTCTTCTTCCTCTCTCAGCATCAACTCTCTCTCTCTCTCTCTCACTCTCTCTCGGCACCTAGTTCCGACCACCCCCTTCCCTTTTTTCCTTTTGGTTGAGTGAAATCCTTGCATGCTTCCATTTTTGCATAGAGGGACACTTGTCTCCAAATTTTTGCATGGAGGAACACTTGTCCCTAAGAAGGAGACAAGACAAGTGTCTTCTTGTTGAAGACACATGGAGGAGGCCCATCCGGCTCCTCTCTCCCCCCTTCGGTCGATAGCCCATGGGGCTTCTTCGGCCGAGCCTCTAGGCCCACTTTGGGCCCAACACTCTTGGGCCAAAAATCCAACTTTTTAAATGGCCCAAAAATAATACTAAATAAGCCCATAGTTGCTCTTAACAATTTACTTAAATCCCCACTTAATTTCATAATCTCAATTACTCACATGGCCATAAAATTTTGTAATATAAATCAATAAAAATCCAACTTATAAAGTATACGGCTAGGAACAGAAAATTCTTTTGTCAATTTATCCTTTAGTACAATCCTTGATCACACTTAGATATAGGATACATTTCCAAATTAAAACAATAGTCCATTCAATGTTTGTCCTTGTTTAATTGAAATCCATTAGTCTAAGGGCCATAATAAATCCGATGGCACTTCCATCACCTATTCATGGTTCATGGTATATCCAAGGGTTGTCATGAAATTTAGGGATGCCACATGCATTGTCATCATATTCCTCAATTTCCAAATGAGGCTCCTTATTACTCCAACTATAACCATTGCTCTGATACCAACCACTGTGGCACCCCTCGACGGCCCCCAATCCGTTAGGGTCACCACATACCAGTAAGGTAACTTTTACAGTAAGGTAACTTTTTAGTTAAAGTGAAACCATAGTTCATAGGGGTTGATCAATAGAATACTTTTACATTTTTTTTTTTGGAAAGGTCCCAGCGCATTTCATCAGTGGAAGCATAAACATATCTCACCACTCCTTACTTGAATAACAATAATGCAATGCACACCACCTACGCTCCAAATGAAAAGACAAAGTCAAGTCACTTTTATTTATATTTTCACGATTGATATTTCGGGTCGATACAGCAAAAAGGCCAAGATTTTTAACTAGACTTGGCTATAACTCAAAAGAGAACTCGACCCCACATCGAACATGTACACCCCTCCATCAACAAGTGTCAGCTATCCCCCAAAAATGTTAGCTCCCACCAGCTATACGTGCCATCACAGCGAACACGGTGCATCGGGCGGTGGCGGCTGCAGCATCCCTAGCATCACTCCACCACGCTGGCTATGAACAGACAAAAACTCCTGGATAACCGGGCCATCAGCAAGATCCACATCGTAAATCACTTAGACACAAACTCAGACATACACCAGACCAGGTACACTAGTACAAGAATGCTCGGTGCACTCCACCTCGACATCAGATGGCAATCCATAATAGGTATCGCCTGCAACTGGTAGCAAAGGCATCTTTCTAATCTGAAATGTTAATCCCCACAAAGTGGTGAGTACAACCACTCAGCAATAAAGATCCACCAAACTACATAATGCGTCAAACAAAACAATCAAGGTATCAAGAATAAAATGCATATCATTCATGCATTCAAGCATACCTCACCTTATAGCCATGCATATATCACCATACAACATGCATAAATCACCATGCACTTGTACTTGTATCATCAAGTAGCCAAACTTATATCACTAAGATTCATATCATCCATGCTATCAAGCATACATCCATGCGCATGATTCAATTCTCGATCTTTATCTTTCAATTAGATCACATCATTTTTCTTTCCAGGGACCAATGTTTGCATCCCACAATTTATCGCTCGCATCCAACTTGGCATCGCGAGGAACCTCCAGCACACACCTCCGGGCATTCGGCACATACACTCCGGGCATCTCAAAACTCCCGAGGCATCGTTGGCTCACACCTCCAACGGTTTGGTTATTATCTCAATTTATATTTACACATGTATCTCAATTTTAACATGGCATTTGATGCAACAATATCAAGGGTCTCAATCAGCTTTTGATGCCATATAACATGCCATATGTCACCACATATGCAGCATAATCAACCACTCAAAACACCATATCACATGGAGCAATTTCATTTATTTTTGTAAATATAACTAAATTTCGGATAAAACAGATTACGCTCCTTTGGTCATAATTCTTGAAAAATTAGTAAACAGCCTTATTAAATTCTAAAAGTTTGACATGTTATATAGAAGATCTAGAGGAAAGTATTCCGTGAAGAACACCACATCAAAATAAGATCACACAAATCAGTACAATCCATGCATCACAGTCCTTAAAATTTCGGAATATTGCCATATACAGTTTCATTCACAAATTCGGTAAAACTCCTAAATCAACTCCAAAAATTCTGAAATGTTTATATGTTATAGACAAGGTCCAGAAGTAAATATTTCATGTAGAACTCGAAATCATATTTGCGATAGATCAAAAACTATAATCACCGTAACTGTCTCTAACCCTCGGCAAAAATTCCCAGATCTGACCATTTCAAATAAAAATCATTTCACCAACCTAAACTCATCCATTTCCTCTAAATTTTTAGTATGTTACTCCTTAACATGTCATATTAAACTTTCATTCAGAACAAAAGATCAAATTTCAACCGAATTTTTTTATAAAATTCACGGAATCATACTAGGTCAGCATTTCGATTCCAGATCTAACTTCTCCAAAGAAAAATAATTTCACCGGTCTATACTTGTTCATTGCTTCTGAAATTTTGATATGTTACTCTCCAAGAAGTTCTCTACAACTTTCATCAAGGAGTCGAAATAAGGTTCCAACTAAAAAGTCTCATGCAGCTCACAAATTCATCAAAGGTTGGACTGCCTTCCTAGAAAACAGAATGCAAGGCTACATATCTCTCCCAAGAGCTTCGAATTTCTTTACTTCTACCACAACCAAAGTTTATCATCCCTCACAACACATATCAAAGCAGCAAAGGGTAGGTTTGCGGACTCCACTTGCCTCAAATTTGAGCACAAACACAATGACAAGGATGGTGGGACATGGCAGCGAACGAACGGCGGCGACTAGGCGGCGAACAAACTCCTCCTTCTTCCTCTTCTTCTCTCGCACACTCACTCTCCCTCTCTCGGACCCACTCTCTCTCTCTCTCTGTGTCTCTCTCTCTCTCTTTCTCGGACGGTAACTCCCCCTCAATCCGCCCCCTCTTCTTTTCTTTCCCTTGATCATTTGGTTTGCATGCAATGCCACTTGGCCCTAGGGGAAAGACACTTGGCATTTCTCCCATGCGCATGATGGGCTAGAAGATGGGCCGGGCCTCTTCCCCCCCTTGGTTGATGGCAGCTCCTTTCACCTTTGGGCTTCCCGAGCAGGCCTAAATGGCCGAATGGTGGGGGCTTGTGGGCTGGTCTTGGCCAAGTATTTTGGCCCACCCTTCTCTAGTTGCTCCCATTTAATTACCACCTAATTACCCATCATATAATTTACCTAATTACACTTATTCACTTGGCCATAAAACTTACAACATTAATTAACAAATTCCAGCCTATGAACCACATAGCCAATAATAGAATTTTCTTTCCTATCAAATAATTATCCATTAAAGGCTTGGCCATAAATCTTATTGCAAATTATGGATTAAATGGCTACAATACAACTTGATGGTACTTCCGTTACCTATCCATAGGCCTTAATGTGTTTGGAGGTCGCCATGAATTTTGGGATGCCACAGATTATTATTCGTTTCCGCATGTGTATTAAAATGAAAGGGTCAGTGATGCGTCCTGGGATATCGCTATTATATGAACCAAGCGGGGATGGGCACGGGCTCGTAGGATCGGGACGTGACATCCCCGTTTAGTGGTACCAGAGCATGGTCGTTAGAGGTTAGAGTGATAAGGTGCGATGGACATGGGATAGATAGTAGGATTGGCCTTTAAATTCATGACTAGTGCATGTTTGTGATAGTTGATTGGTAGAGTTATTTGTTGCGTGGATCGCTCAGCTTCTAATCAAGTGTGGATTTGGAAGACAGGTTTCAGTAGAAAGCTGAGCCATGAGTGATTAGGAGGAAAAGACTCATAGTAAGAGACCTGTTAGGTTTGCAGCTCGGGGTAGGACGCCAACAAGGGTCGGTACCCAAGGTGGCCGAGGTAAAACACCAACTGAGGCTAGCACGAGCGGAGTAGCGCCATGTCCCGTTGGTGCTAGGGTAGCAACCTCGGGTGATCCAGGAATCGTCGGGATCACGCAAGTCTTGGACACCATGAGAGAATTGATAGGGCAACAAGCTCGGGAGCAAGCTGCCGCCTTCACCACCATCGTTATAGCCGCCGCTAAAGCTGTTGCTACTACTGCTGTTGCTGCAACTGCTAAGGCTGCAGCCACCATTGCCCCTGTTGCTGCACCTGCCATCGCTCCTACTAAGGTTCCATCAGGGAATGTGGCTGCCGAGAGACCGATCCACAGGCTAGTAGAACAATTCTTGAAGTTGAATCCACCTAGGTTCAAGGGTACTGGAGATCCAGAAAATGCTTCTCTTAGGATTCAGGATATGGATAAGGTGTTTGCACTTATGAAGTGCAACAAAGAGGAGAAAGTGGTTCTGGCAGTGTATCAACTACAAAGTAACGCAAATATCTGGTGGAGAGCCGACAAAAAGATAGTATTTCCAGAAGGTGTGGTCCCGCTGTGGGATGCCTTCCTCAAATCTGCTGGAGAGGAGTTTGAATGAGCAAGCCGCCTCGTTTGGATTGAGGTTTAATTCGAACAGTGATGCAATCCGCCATGGGAAAAGGCCCATGACCAAAGGAAGATTCCAAGTCCCGCCCAACAGGAAGGGTGGAGTTGGCAAGTCAGGGCCAAGTAGGAATGATTTGTGTCACTTTTGTGGAAAGCGACATGTTACAGCTCCTTGCCCTCGAAGACCGAGTGTTTGTTTTGGATGTGGCTAGCAAGGCCACGTGGTCAGGGATTGTCCTAGTAGACCAAGAGGACAATCGCAGTTACCGCCGCCACCACCGTTAGGACAGATCATAGTGTATGCGCCTCAGAACGCACCACAGGATGGACAGCTCAGACCCCTAGCTCAGGGAATGGTTTACGCCATCAGAAAGTTCAGGCTGAGAACATGCCTGACGTGATCATAGGTATAGTTTTGCTAAACAACCATGCTGCTTACGCTTTGTTCGAACCTGGTGCAACTCATTCCTTTATTGCTAGGAAATTTGTTAAGTAGATAGTATTAAGTCCTGAATTGTTGGAATCTATTGTTAGCATATCTACACCATTGAAGGATAAGGTGTTACCTGCGTTGGGTTGTTCTGGTTGCAAGTTAGCGATTGGTGAGCGAGAGGGGAAAATAGACTTGTTAGTCCTAGCCATGTATGACTTTGATTTAATAATTGGCATGGACTGGCTCACCAAGCAACGAGCTAAAATGGAAAGTTATCGTAAAGCGATTCAGTTTAACCCGTTAGAGGTTGAGAGCTTCGAGTTTGTCGAGAAATGAGGAGGACCCTTGATTTCCTTAATCTCGTCGCAAGAGGCACCCGTTTGTTAGACGGGGGTTGTCAAGGTTACTTGGTGACTGTCGTGGATACGACAGTTGAGGAGCTGAAGATTGAAGATATTTCGGTTCTACAAGAATTTCCATATGTATTCTCGAAGGAATTGCCAAGATTGCCACCAGAGAGAGAAATTGAGTTTGTGATTAAGTTAGCACCCGAGACAGAGCCCATCTCTAAGGCTCATTACCGAAAGATGTTATCAGAGTTGAGGGAACTGAAGGTACAGATGCAAGAGTTGTTGGATAAGGGATTCATACGTCCCAATGCATCACCTTGGGGAGCACCAGTTCTTTTTGTAAAGAAAAAGGATGGTTCATTGCGCTTGTGCATCGACTATCACCAACTCAATCAGGTGACGATCAAGAACAAGTATATACTCTCGAGGATTGATGACTTGTTTGATCAGTTACAAGGAGCGTTGATATTTTTGAAAATTGACTTGATGACAAGATATCATCAGCTGAGGATCAAGAAAGAGGACATTCCAAAGCCAGCATCTCGTACTCTGTATGGTCATTATGAGTTCACTGTGATGCCGTTCGGGTTGACGAATGCTCCAGCTGCTTTTATGGATCTGATGAACCGAGTATTCAAGGAATATTTGGATCAGTTTGTGATTGTGTTCATTGATGATATTCTGGTGTATTCGATGAGTGTCGATGAGCATAAGAGTTATTTGAGATTAGTGCTCTAGACCTTAAGGATTCATCAATTGTATGCCAAGTTTAGCAAATGTGAGTTTTGGATGACTCGTGTTGCGTTTCTAAGTCACGTGATTTCAGGCGAAGGAATCTCTGTGGACCCATCCAAGATTGAAACAGTTATCAACTGGCCGAGACCGACTACCATGACAGAGATCAGAAGTTTTCTGGGTTTGGCAAGCTGCTAAAGACAGTTCGTAGAGGGATTTTCAGCTTTAGCGTCACCTTTGACTAGACTCCTAAAGAAAGAATAAAAGTTTGTGTGGATAGACAAGTGTGAGTGTAGTTTCCAAGAGCTAAAACAAAAACTAACTACCGCACCTGTGTTGACGATTCCATTTGGTCTTGGCGGATACGAGATCTATAGTGATGCATCGTTCAGAGGACTCGGTTGCGTGTGGATACAGCATGGTAAGGTTGTTGCATACACCTCCCACCAATTGAGACCTCATGAACTAAACTACCCGACGCATGACTTAGAACTCCCAACAATCATTTTCGCGTTGAAGATTTGGAGACATTACTTGTGTGGAGAAAGACTCTAGATCTTCGTGGACCATCAGTCTTAAGTACCTATTCTCTTATAAGGAGTTGAATATGAGACAACACTGATGGATGGAACTTCTAAAAGACTACGATTGTGATATTTTATATCACCCGGGAAAAGCAAATAAGGTCACCGACGCTTTAAGCCAAAAGTCATTAGTTGCTCATATGTTGGTTAAGGAGTGGAATCTAATTGAGAGGGCTCGAGATTCGGTTTTCAAATTTGAGGTAGGCCACCTTTCTCATCTTATGGCCACCCTCAGAATTGAGCCGGATGTGCAGATCAGGATTAAATTACTTCAGCCAACAGACCCCGACATTCAAAAGATTTTGCAAGAGGACATTGAAGAGAGAAAAGCTAACTTCTAGGTTTTTGATGATGGAACACTGAAGTTCCGAGGGCGATTGGTTGCACCTGATGATGCAAAGCTTAAAGAGAATAATTTATCAAAAGCTCATACAACATTCATCTTGGTAGTACCAAAATGTATCAAAATTTGTGTCAACACTATTGGTGGTCTGGTATGAAGGCAGACATCGCCAAGCATGTCGCCAAGTGTCTGACGTGTCAGCAGGTCAAAGCTCAACATTGTAAGCCAGGAAAACTTCTGCAACCTCTCGAGATCCTAGAGTGGAAGTGAGAGCATATCACAATAGATTTCGTGACCGAATTACCAAAGACTCATAGAGGTAATGATTCTATTTGGGTAGTAGTTGACAGGTTGACAAAGTCAGCTCACTTTAATGTAGTATGAAAGGATCTTGACTTGGATAGACACACTGAGTTGTACGTGCGCTAGATAGTTCGACTGCATGGAGTGCCGACCACGATTACTTCAGATCGAGACCCAAGATTCACATTCGCTTTTTGGAAGAGCTTGGAGAGTGCTCTAGGTACAAAGCTACAGTACAGTACGGCATATCATCCTCAGACGGATGGCTAGTCTAAGAGGATCATTCAGACTCTCAAAGACATGCTGCGAGCTTGTGTACTAGATTTTAAAGGAAGTTGGGAAGAACAACTTCATCTCGTGGAGTTTGCCTACAACAACAGTTATCAATAAAGCATCTAGATGGCTCATTTTGAAGCGTTGTATGGCAGAGCGTGCAAAACACCCATGTGTTGGGATGAAGTTAGGGACAGAAAGATTATAGGCCCAGAGTTGGTTCAACAGTCAGTGGATGCAGTTGCAGTGATCAAAAGCAGATTTTCTGAGTCACCAAAAAAGTTACGTAGATAAGCGTCGAAGGCTTTTGGAATTCCAAGTTGGTGATCACGATTTTCTGAAAGTGTCACCAATGAGGAGAACTTCGCGCTTTGGCAAGAAAGGAAAACTGAGTCTGAGATACGTAGGTCCATTTGAGATTCTTGAGAAAATCGGGACCCTGGTGTATGGTCTTGCATTACTGCCGAGATTAGCGCAAGTGCACGACTTCTTTCACGTGTCGATGTTGAGGAAGTTTGAGCTTAACATAACCCACGTGCTTAATTTTGAGGAATTGGACGTGGACAATCGAGTGTCGTACGTTGAAAGCCCGGTTCAGATCGTGGATCAAAAAAAGCAAATTCTACGTACAAAGACCATCCCATTGATCAAAGTAGTCTAGCAACACCACGGCACTGAATGAGCAACCTGGGAGAGCTTTGAGTTGATGAGACGTTTGTACCCCTACCTTTTTGTTCAAAGTGTAATGTCGGGCTTTTCATCGACGCGCCTATAGTGTTATTCTTAGAGTTGATCACTCGTGAGATAACTAAACTATATGGGTAAGTTAGTAAAGAGATTTTAATGCAATAGACTTAAGGATTCGACCAAGAATCGGCTACTCGACCGTGCTCATCTGTCGATATCATTATGACACAGTTAAAAATGGATTAGAGATCAAGGATAGGTCGGTTCGATCTAGATATGTGGTTAAACGTGGGTGATTCCACTAAATTGCAAAATTCTCGTCGATAGGCACTATATTGATTTTTCTATCGTTTTAGTACCCTGTGTCCATATTTGAAACCCCAAGATTTTCACGACCACCGAGAGTCGCCAATGTGTCAAAGGGCTTCATTGTGGCTCGAAGAAAATTGACTACGGGTCATTTGCACTAAAAATTTATAAAAGCTACTCGGTAGATTAGGTCATGCTAAAATCGCGTTAAATTGAAATTAACCGCAAATTTCAATCCAATTTCAGAAATTGGAAATCTATCATGTCACAAGTTATTTTAGGAACATCGACTTAGCCTTCGAAGAATTTTCTGCAAACCGATTCGGGTCGTTTTGTCCAGAAAACCCCGAGGACCATTTTTGATCACGAAATTAGGAGGTAGGTAGTATCAATTGGTGAGAAAAAATATCAATTTGAACGAGGACTTGATATTGGAATTTATAGAGGCCAAATTCAGTTGATTCAAGAAGCATTTGGGTCCAATTGAAGCAAAATCATGTACAAATTCGTATGTCCCCATCACCCATGACTATTGGACCATTTCAAGTCTTCTAGACGGGATTGAGAGGCTGAAAATCAAAGGTGGAGAACAACAAGCATAGTGGAGCCCTCCAATGGGGACAATGAGATGAGATAAGGCCATTGGTGGCCCCCTCGAACCCCATCTTGTTCCTTTTCTCCCTCTTGCTTCCGTTGAGTCCCTCCCCCCTCCATTTGTGCCGTTTTCAGCTCCAACAGCACAGAAGGAGAACTCACTACTTCCCGTCACTGCCGTAGCCACCCGTCGAAGCCAGAGTTGCCGTTGCTACTGTCTTAGGCCCAGTCATGAGGCCACGTGACCCGTCGTCCCAGTCCCGCCGTCTTGCCAGCTCATGCGACTAGCGGATCCTCAGGACACCGTTGGTCGCCACCTTGACCACCGGAGACACGTTGAGCTTCACCTAACCCCGCGTAACAGCCCCACCGCTCACCTTTGTTGGTTTCCGCCCCATCTGATCGTCAAGCAGCCCTTTTCGGTGCCAAGGTCAGCACCGAACAGAGGCTAAAGTTCCAGGGTTTCAAGTTGTTGTTTAGGCCCATTTTGGTGCGTACCCCACCCCGAAAGGCTAGGCTGCTTTAGAGTTTCTCGAGCCTCTCATCGCTCCCGTCAGTTTGATCCGAGCGGATCGTCGAACAAGTGAGTTTAACTCACTAATCCTTTCTTGGTAGGTTAATGGCGTTTAAGAGTTGATTAGTTTAGGTTAAGTATCGATTAGGTGGATAGTTAGATTAGATTAGCAACTTAATTAATTGTGATTGCATGTTAGGTGGTTAGAGTAATGTAGTTAGAGCCTAGACAAGCTCTAGTATTTATTTGGAGTAGTTTGGAAATTTTCCAGGCTCGTCTCGGCTTCCAATTAGGCTTTATGAGCCTAAGTTCTATTTATTGGCATTTAAAAATTATTTTTCGTAATTATTTAATTATTTATTTATTTTCAGAAAATTAGACCAGAATAGTCGGTGACCATAATTTTATGCAGATTCCATTGGTGTGATCTGTTTATTTAATTTAGTTCTAATTTGTCTTCATTGTGATTGATTTGTGAATTTTGGAATTTATTCCAAAATTTATTTATTTCCAGTATTTAATTGGAAAATAAATGAGCGTTGGTTTATACTAGGGGTGAGCAGTTCCAGGTTCCTTACAGCTTCTGCTTGGAAACTGGAACCTACCCGTCGGAATCTGGAACCTGGAACCTACCCTATCACAAGTTCCAGGGTCGGTTCCAGGGTACAACGTGTTCTTGTTCTTTTTTTTTTTTTAGTTAAACAAAACAAAAATGAACGCAACAATAATAAACAAGCTAGTCATTTATGAGAGAGAATACAAAACAAATAAAACTGAACAGCGACACGTGCGACTTTTTTCCATGGCAGCTCGTCAACACGCGGGTTGCTCGTCATCGAAGTCCAAACAGCAGTAGCATCATTGATGGCAAAACAACAAGTGTGGCACCTGGAACCCTTCTTAGGTTGCCACAGGCACCAACGTTACACCTTATTACATCTCTTAGAAGAAGCGTCGTAATTCATAGACATTTTTTTTTTTTTAAAACGGTCCCAGCGCCACTCATTAGTGGAAGCAAAATAAAAACATCGCCATCTCACCCTCCATCAACCATGATACAATTTGCACACCACTAATCATCATAATTAAAAGACAAGCCATGACACTTTATTTACATATTTTCAAGATGGGTTTCTTTGGGTCGGTATGTCAAAAGAAAGGCCAGGACATGAAGCCACACTCGGCCTAAAACCCCAAAAAAAAACACTCGACCCACTACGACTCATGTGCAAGATCCCCTATCACTAGTGTCGACTAACCATCTCAAAAAGTTTCAGCTCCTACTCGTCACGCACGGGCCCTCACACCCATCCCGGTGCATCAGGCGGTGGCGGTGGCAACATCCCACGCATCACTCCGTCGCGACGAATGTGGACGGATATGAACTCCTGGACAACAGGGCCCCCAGCCAAGCCTACATCGTACATAACTAAACAGTGCACTCGAATATATGTCAGTCCAGGAACAGAGGGATAGCCAAACTCCTCGCACTCGACCTCTACATCGGAATGTAGGCCGTAAAACACACCCCACGTGATAGCAGGGAGCGGCATGCTGCTAATCTGAAATGTTGGTCCCCAAATGGGTGAGTACAGCCACTCAGCAAGTAAAAGAATCCAATAACCACTCAATGCATCATACAATACAATCACAACATCATACATGCCATTCATGCATTCAAGCGTACTTACCTTGATGCCATGCCTTTACCATCATACATCATCATCGTAATCATACACATGTCATCATGCCATAGGTGATCATCATCATATCATATCATATATGCATATCGTCGTCATGCCAGAGGTGATCATCATCATATCATATCATATATGCATATCATTATGCCATAGGTGATCATCATCATATCATATGATATATGCATGATTCAATTTCCACTTTTGACTTTCAATTCGATCACTAGATCACTCTTCCTCGGGATCATCAATTTCATCTCATACTTTATACTCGCACCCCATCCTGGCATCGTGAGAAAAACCTCCGGCATTCAGCCATTTAAGGCTACCGGGCATTCGGCACCCTCACATTCCGGGCATCTCGCATCCCAACTGGCATCACGAGGCATCCCCTCGGGCAAAGACCTCCGAGGCTTCCGACACCCAACCATTCCGGGCATCCTGATACTCCCAGGGCCATCCGGCCATGTATCTCTATACATTCCGGGCATCCGCCACCCCCCATCTTGGGCATCCTGATACTCCCAGGGCATTATCATCCACCACAAACGGTTTCCACATTTATCATTATTCATGCTTACCAATTTAGGTCTCAACTCAGCATGTCACATGATGTAATGGCAAACAAAATCACTTTCATCTTTCGATCTATACATGCATCATCAGTCATCATCATATATGAAGCAATATGCAATCAATCATAAACATAAAATTTATGGCATTCGTACAATTTAGCATAGTCCATTTATCATGCCTTTTTGGAATTTATTTAAATTCCAGCTCGTACTATTTTCGAAAATAATTAAATTAAATATCCATATGATTCTCAAAAATCACGAAATTAAGATATGTAATAGACAAGACAATAAGACATTGATTTCATGAAAAACACATGGCCAATAAAATTCCACACAAAAGATATCATTCACACAAATACAGCATGAAATTTCGGATAAAAACAGAATGTGCAGTTTTTGAAATAATTCGATTAAAATACACGAACGACCTCCAAAAATTATGAAACTTTACCAGGTTCTAGTTAAGACACTGAAGTATATTTTTCATGCATACTTCTCGGCCAAATTCGTTTTAGATAATTTTCTATAGTCGTCCAAAGCTTCTGGTCCTCATACCGAAACGTCCAGTGTAGTCATCTCCGAAATAACGAGTTTTTACCCACTTATTCTTCTTCTTTTCCTCTGAAATTTGGATATGTTTTACACCAAGAGGTCCCTTACAACTTTCATTAAGGGATCTAAGGCGAATTTCCAAAGATAGGTCACCATATAGGTCCATGAAGTCTCGGGTGTCCTGTACCACGTCTCCAGATTTACCGTCTTCAAGAGTAAGTCGATTTACTAGGTTATACTTGTTCATTTTACTTCAAATTTGAGTATGTTATAGTTTAAGATGTTATGTACAATATTCATGAAGAATTTGAAGAGATATTTTTAGTAAAAATCAACATGCAACCACAAATCCACCGAAAGGTCAGTGAAATCGTTCCAGATCTGGTGTCTCCGTAGGATGAGCGTCTGACCCCATAAATCTCCACCATTTTGTACCAAATGTTAGTATGTTGTAGTTTAAGATGTTGGCTACAACTTTCATGAAGGAATAAAAGTCAAAATCGAACTCAAAACATGCATACAAGCTCTCACAAGGTTCTGGCTCAGGCGGATTCATGCGAAAACAGCAAGATCACTCAAGAACAAGTCATTTTAGCTTCGGTTTCTCCCTTCTAATCATTCAAATTTCAACACTACTCCAAAAATACATGCAAGACACACATGCAAGAGTAGGAAGTGGATTCCCAGCTTGCCTCTAGACCAAGCTAGCGACGAGCACAAGGCGGCGAATGGGCAGCAAACGGGTGGCGACGGGCGGACGGACAGCGAGCTCCTTCCTCTCCCTCTCGGCTTCTCCTCTCTCGGCCTCACTCTCCCTCTCTCTCTTTCTCACTTGGCCGAACAACTGGCCACCTCTCTCTCTCCTCTTCCTTTTATTCCCCCAATTCCTCATCATTTGCAATGATTGTTTGCCACTCCAATTGGCCAATGCATGGAAGCTCTTCTTGCCACTTGGCAAGGCCCATGCATGGGCCGGCCACTCCTCTTCTTGGGCCTCCATTGGGCCGGCGACAGCCCCATCCATGGGCCTAATTGGGCCGGCCATTTGGCCCACTAAAGCTTAGGCCAATGGGTCTAAGGCCCAAACCTAAATAAAATTAAAATTTTCCCTTTTTATACTTTCTTCTATAAATTTTAAATTTTAAATTCCACATGGCCAAAGTCTTGCAACATTTTATTTATAGGAATTTAATTTATGAGGTGCATAGCCAAGCATAGATTATTCTCATTAATTTATCCTATAGTTCAAATTTCAAAATTCATGGACACAAGCATATATCACTTAGCCTTAAAGGAAAACTAATGGCTAAAGCATAAACCATAGGTAATTTCATTACCTAATTATAGGCTTTAATTCCACTAGAGGATGTCTTGAATTTTTTTGGGATGCCACAACAAGGTCCAGAAAAAGCACTAACAAAAATTTGACATTCAAAAACACTAATCTCAAGTTCAGAGCATTTCTGTGGAATAATATCAAGGCATCCTCTAAAATCAGCCAACTCATCATCTGCCTACTTTGGAAATTTGTGACAAAAATTATTAAAAAGCTTCCACAAAGAGACACCAAATGGTCTGTGCATCACCCTTGCAATGTTGTAAACAGCAGTTTTGCAGTCTAGAAGAATGCTGATGGACCAAGGTGGCAAGTCATATTGCTTGTTTCCAAAATTGACTCTGAAAAAATACTTCGTGCCGTAGTATGCCAGGAAGGCCGCGCATCCGCTTCCAACTTTGAACATGTGAGCCTAAGAAAAATATAATTTGACAGGTAAAAGTTTAATTAACAACCCACAAGGTTGTGAGAGTGTTTTCATGCATATTCATTTTAAGGGGGCTTGAGAAACCAAACCTCTTGATTACTTCCAAGTGACTGCACTGCTAGATCAGCAGAAACCGGAGCCCATTCACTTTGCTTAATGGCTTTGTGCAAATCTCTCAAGTGACTCCACTTTGGTTCCCTCAGTAAACCTGCAACATTTATGCAAATTATGATGTCAGGAAGATGACTTAGTAATCGCCATGATAGGATGTCATGAATTACTTCTAGACTTAGTTTTAAAAGGTTTAATGTTTAAGCAACAAGATGTAGATTTGCCTTCACTCGGTTAAACTTTTGACGGTGTTACCAATTACTCCAGTCTTAAAGTTGTTAGATCCATCGAATGCTCAAAGTGAAACAAATTGAGGCACATGAGCAAAGTTAGCCTTGCCCACACCAGGATACTAACAATCTATTCCAAATCACATACCGTATGCATCGAGAGGAGCATCGTAGTCATAGCTAGTGGCAATGAAAGGACCACCAGTTGTCCTGCCAAAGTTGGTTCCTCTGTGATACTAAAGACAACGAACAAGACCCATATAAAGAACAAGCAAGTATGCAATCATTTAAAAGGAGACAAAAAAGAAGGTTAACTAATGATTATAATTCGCAGCATAACGAAAAGGCAAAATCAAGTGATTTATACAGAGCCACAGATGCTACAGAAGTGAAGATTCCTTAAAGTAATTGATGAATGAACCGCTATTCTGAATGAATCTCACGACCGAGAATGCCAAATCCTCTGTTGGCCTATAAGGCACCGCTCCCCTAAACACGGTGTACCTGGAAATCATCATAATAATTAGCTTTGAATCTACACGACTAAGAAAGATACAGAGGAGGGGGTGATAATTTCAGCTTGTTCAGATATACGCTTCTTCACGTACCAGCAATGCATGTAGACATCGAGAGTCTCATACCCACCTTAAATTTCTATGTTGTCCAAACTTTTTGACCTGATTGAATGCTGTAAATGCTCCCTTGAACATACCCACCTTCACACTCCTCTCTTCCGAACAAAATGCACAGGCCGTGCAAAAAAACGACACTAAAGGAGAACTGAAATCTACAGGACAGCAAAGGGCTTTGCTCAGTTTTGCAACACTTCATAAAATGACGGAGAGAGGGGGCAGCAGAGATTACTGGTAGGAAAGGCAAGCGGCAAAAGGCGTCGGGAGCGGCTAGGCTAGCGGCGAGCGGCGTCAGGGGCGATTAGGCGAGCGGCGAGAGGCATCCACCGGGTGAACAAGCTTCGTCCAACAACGGCGCCAAGGGCGAGCGATGTCCAACAGCTAAGCTGCGGGGTGAGAGGGGGATGATGGCGTCGAGGAGGAAAGGGCGGGCGGCGGGGGTGATCGGCGTCCAGCGACGGGATGAGTGGCATTCGACGGCGGCATCGAGGGCGAGCAGCGTCTAGCAACGGCATCAAGGGCGAGTAGCGTCGGGGAAGGGGCAAAGGTAGAGAATGAGAGAGGAGAATTGAATTGTTGATTTGGGGGCTTTAAATTTTAAGGAACCGTAACCGGTTCTAAAGGGGCCGGTTCCGATTCCCATAAGAACCGAAACCGGAACCGCTGGTTCCCTAGAAAAGGGAACTGAGAACTGGAACGAACCCCTCTAGAACCGGGAACCGAATCGGACGCTCTGGTGCGGTTCTCCGGTTCTTGGTTCTACTCGGGAACCACGCTCACCCCTAGTTTATAGTGCCAAAAATATATTTTGGACTATGGGAAATTTATGGGATTTTCAAAAGTGAAAATATTGTATTTTGGCTAAAGCCGACCGTGTACCCACACACGATTATTTTTATTGAGTACAATAAAAATGGTGAGTTCGTTAGATAGTTAGGATGGTATGATATATCAACCTAAGGGTTTTGATATGTTAGCTTTGGCAAGCAGTATACCGGTATATTATAACAGCCTGAGGGCCATGATATATCATCTTCGGCTGAGCAGTATACCTTATTAGCTTTGGGTGAGCAATAATTTATCAACTTTGGGTGCACAAAATATTATCAGCTTTGGGCGAGCGGTCCTGATTTGATAGGACATTATAGATAGTATTGATTGGGTTGACCCGAGAAGTGATCATGATGACATGTAATCGACTGAGTTGATTGATTAATGGTTTAATCTAATTTGATTTGATGGTATGGTTTGTCAGTAATTATTAATTAAACTGACTTGCAGGAAGAAGTGGAGGCCAAGGTAAGTCCTCTGACTCATGCTTATGCTTAGACAGTCTTTAGGGTGTATTTTCTTCATAATCAGGTCTTAGGGGGTTGAACTTGCTGAAACATTGTCTCACCCCATTGTGGGATAATCAATTTCAGGCTCATAGATGACAGCTCCTCCTGAACATTTTGGACAACCAAGGAAGATCACAGAATAGAAGTACTACATTCCGATCCATGGGCATCCCGAGGGATTGCAATATGAACTGGTGAAAACCATAGTCTGGGTTGATGCAGGTCTACCCAAAAAGGTGCCCCATTAATACAGGGCATGGTATCGCTTGTATCATAATGGGCAGAGAGAGGGCCCAGTACTGGAATGTGAGATACCTCTGTATGTGATGGAGGTTGCTTTTTGTGAGGGTACTATTGATCCTCTAGGTGGTTCGGTGATAGACTTAATGGCCCTACTCTCGAAGAACCAAACTCCCCGGTGTACTCGACTGATGGCTCTAGCTAAAGTGTGGAGGAAGGAGTAGAAGAGGTGAAGACTAGGAGTGTTGAGAAAACCCCTCCCTGTTTGTCAGTCCTTATGTATATAGATATACATGGCTTGGTTTGTATTGTATATATATGACTGGTTATGTTATATATATAAGTGTGGTTGTTGTTTCTAGTTTGAAAATTTAGAGCCTTGCTTTCCTATCCCATTGTGTTATTGTCTGGGGATTATTATTTGTTTCCGCATGTGTATTAAAATGAAAGGGTCGGTGATGCGTTTTGGAACATTGCTATTATATCGACCAAGTAGGAATGGGCACAGGCTCGAAGGATCGGGACCTGAAACCATAACTAAACCAACCGTAAGCAAGTTTAGGCACTAATCGATGAATTAGGAGCTAAACTCACCCGTTAAGCGGGCCGGAGATAAGGACGCGTCGGCCACAACAGAGGCGATGCATGAGGACCACAACCACAATGATCCAATGTGGTCCCAAGGCTAAAACAGCAACCACAAACTCGGACTCCCTCTGCAACACTGAAAAACTGGACTGTTGGACGAGGACAAGGGCTGAATGGGCTGATCAGAGCTCCGACGAGCAGCTGGCCGGCGAACGGCAATACTTGGGGGTCAAGGAACATATGGAAATCAAGCCATATCGAGGAGGAGGTGCTAAGGACCCATTGTCTATTCCGACTGGTTCGATCACTCGAGCACGGGCCAAGCAATTCAGGCAAGCTGTTGGCGTCATGGTTCGTGATCTTTGGCATGGAGATGACCTTGGATCAAATTTTGAAGAATCTTGCAAATCTTGGCGTATTATTTGGCATGGAGATGACCTTGAATCAAAACTTGACGAATCTTGCAAATCTTCATGCAAATTGATTATCTAGTCACCAAATATTTGACCAAGTCAAAAAAAAAAAAATTATCTTCTTGTTTAGGCATATTCTAGAATATGATGCATTAGATTTTTAGGGATAGTTTAGGGTTTGTGTGGTGGCTAGAAAACCTATATTAAGGATTTGCCGAATTTCTTTGGGAGATATATTTTATTTTTGAGGAAAAGAATTGAGAGGTTCTCTTCTACTATTCTTTTGAGGACTTGACCTTATCAATATTCTCTTGTGGCGGTCGATTCAACTTATCAAGCGAGATAGCGAATTCTTTCGCTCGTGGCGTCTATAACTTTGGTTGGTTGACACGCGTTCGTCAACAGGTCACGTTCATACCAAGATTGCCAATCACAGGTTTGATTGGAGGTCGAGGTTTGCAATTCGCACCATTCGGGGCTTCGTAGAACGATCTTTCCGCAACGATTCACATCATTTGGTATCAAAGCTTGCTTCTACAAGGTTTATTTATCTTTAATTTTCTGTTTATATTAAGCAATTTGAGATTTATTGAGCTAGGGTTTCGGTTCTAGCAAATTTAGGGATCCGATTGCATTTGGTGCTTCCATACATAGTTGTTTACTGTTAGTTTTAATTTTTTTTCCCATTTCAATCTGTCCTAGCATCTTAAATTGTATCTGAGTTCGTTAAAAAAAAAAAAAAAAAGAAGATGAAAAAAAGGAGAAAGAATACGCACACAAAAAAAAAGTGCACAAGAGAGAAAAAAAAGAAAAAAGATTTGGCAGAAAACAAAAGATAGCCAAACCAAAAAAAAAAAAAAAAATCAAGAGGGTGACTCGTTTGTTAGTGGACCAAATTGAAACAAAATCATTAGTGATTTGGATTTCAATTGGAATTCCAAAAGTTGTACTTGTTGGTTTGAAATTGTTACTTGCTGAAACAAAATTAATAGCAATCGAATCTTGTTTGATTAGTTTGATTGATTATCGTGAGGGGGTTGAGAGACAGGTTTTGAGTCCAATAAAGAGCTTGTGAAAAGAGAATATGAGAGGGAAAAAGCAAGAGTGTGTAAGCTTAATTGAGGATGGAAAAAGCCTAGACTTGAGTTAATCACGAGGAGAGTGACAAACACCTTGGGAGAAATACGTGAGGGAGCGATTGGTGAGGATTTTTTTTGTGATTAACGTTTACTTGTAGGTCTAAAATATGTCGCACCAAGAAAGCGTGAATCAAAGGGAGGTTGATTCCAAATAATGGCATGAAGCGCTCGTGGAAAGCATCCAGCAATTGAGGGTCGTAGTGGAGGAGCTTAGTGGCTGAATGATGGGGAATGACACGATGGTTGATGGTGACCGAGAGATACCCTGAGGAAGGCCACAACATCAGCAAGACGCCTCTAGTACATGACCTAGAAAGCAGCGGCATTATGATGATGATGAGGCTGACATGGAGGATGATCGAGATGCTCAATTTGGAAGGTGGAATGTAGCTCGAGGGTTTAGACCCCGAGAAGATAATGAAATTGGCAATATCAAGATGATGATTCCTTCTTTCCAGGGGAAGAATGATGTCAATGCGAATCTAGAGTGGGAGAAACGCATGGAGATAGTATTTGATTGCCAACAATACTCCGAGCTCAAAAAGGTAAAAATTGCAGCTGTTGAATTTACTGATTATGCTATAATTTGGTGGGATCAATTTATGACTAGTAGGAGGCGTAATGGTGAAAGATCGATAGAGACGCGGGATGAGATGAAGGCGGTGATGAGGAGGCGTTTTGTACCAAGTCATTACCATCGAGATTTGTTTCAAAAGTTACAAAATCTCACACAAGGGAATAAGAGCGTGGAAGAGTATCACAAGGAGATGGAGATTGCCATGATCCATGCTAAAGTGGTGGAGGATCATGAGGCCACAAAGTCAAGATTTTTGAGTGGTTTGAGACGAGACATAGCAAGGGTGGTGGAGCTGCAACACTATATTGAGTTGGAGGATTAGGTGGACCATCAAAGTTGAGTGGCAATTGAAGTTGGATTGAAATCACAAGAGTGGAGGAGGTTCAAATCAGAATTGGAGATTCAATTGGAAGAGATGAGAAGTCGAATTAGAGAGAAAACAACACCAAAATCGAAACCTCAAAGGAGAAGAAGAGGGACGGTAAAGTTGGAATGAATCCGATTTCAGGTAAAACCAAAAGCCCTAACACTAGAACTCGTGAAATTAAATGTTTTAAGTGTTTGGGCAGGGATCATATGGCGAATCAATGCCCTAATAGAAGGGTGATGATCATGACTAAACATGGTGATATTGAGTCTGAAAGTGAGAGGGAAGAAGAGGATGATGGGATGCCACCATTGGAGGATTGTAGTGATGGAGAAGTGGCTATAAAAGGAGACTTATTGGTGGTTAGGCATTCTCTGAGTGTGCAAGTAAAGGAGGAGGAGCGTCACTAACAAAGAGATAACTTGTTTCATATAAGATATGTGGTGAATGGTAAGATCTATAGTATGATAATTGATGGAGGTAGTTGTGCGAATGTGACAAGTTGTACTATGGTAGATAAGTTGGGTTTGAAAACGACAAAGCACCCTAGGCCTTATAGACTTCAATGGTTAAATGATAGTGGTGAGGTGAAAGTGTCGAAGCAAGTTTGAATTCCATTTGATATAGGCAAATACAAGAACGAGGTAGAGTGTGATGTTGTACCTATGCATGCGGGTCATATCTTACTTGGAAGACCATGGCAATATGATCGAAAGGTACATCATTATGGGTATACTAATCGTTATTCATTGGTGATGAATCAAAAGACTTACACCTTGGTACCAATGACACCTAGTGAGGTGTATCAAGATCAGTTAAAGTTACAACAAGAAACCGAGAGAGAGAGAGAGAGAGAGAAAATGTGAGAAATCCGAGGGCTTGCATGGTGTGTTTGAGACGCAAGGAAAAGGAGAGGCCGAGAGGAGGATTGTGGTAAAAACCGAGAGAAAAGAAGAGAGGAAAGAAAAGAGGAAAAATAATTTTTATGCAAAATCGAGTGAAGTGAGGAGAGCTTTAGTTCTAGACCGACCAATGTTTGTACTCGTGTACAAGGAGGTTTTGTTTTCTACTAACGATCTTGACCCAAGTTTGCCTAGTCCTATTGTGTCATTATTGTAGGAATTTGAAGATGTCTTTCCTGATGAACTTCCCAGAGAGATACCACCGATTCGAGGCATAGAACATCAAATCGACTTGATTCCTGCTGTGCCATTACCTAACTGACCTACATATCAAAGCAATCCTAAGGAGACAAAGGAACTTCAGTAGCAAGTTAACAAACTATTGGAACGGGGGTATGTGAGAGAGAGTCTTAGCCCGTGCGCCGTCCCTGTTTTGTTGGTGCCAAAGAAGGATGGAACTTGGCTAATTTGTATCGATTGTCGAGCAATTAATAACATTACAGTAAAGTATCGACATCCTATTCCTAGGTTAGATGACATGTTGGATGAGTTGCATGGTTCTTGCATTTTTACTAAGATCGATTTGAAAAGTGGCTATCGTCAAATTAGGAAGAAAGAAGGTGATGAATGGAAAACTACATTTAAGACCAAGTATGGGTTGTATGAGTGGTTAATCATGCCATTTGGATTAACTAATGCACCGAGCACATTTATGTAACTTATGAATCATGTTTTGCGTGATTTTATTGGTCGATTTGTGGTTGTCTATTTCGATGACATCTTGATATATAATCGAAGCCCTGATGACCATATTGAGCATGTGCGAGCTATCTTGCAGGTTTTAAGGGTCGAGCAATTGTACGTTAATCTAAAGAAGTGCTCTTTTGTTACTAACAAATTATTATTTCTAGGATTTGTTGTTAGTGCCGAGGGCATACAGGTTGATGAAGAAAAGGTCAAAGCAATCCGTGAATGGCAAATGCCTAAGACTATAGGAGAGGTGCGTAGCTTTCATGGATTGGTGAGTTTTTATCGGCAATGTGTGAGAAATTTCAGCACCATCGCTGCACCTTTGACCGAGGTAATCAAGAAGCACGTGGGTTTCACGTGGGGAGAAGAGCAAGAGAAAGCATTTAATATGCTAAAAGATAAGTTGACTAATGCTCATTTGTTATCTTTGCCGAATTTCAGTAATACTTTTAAGATAGAGTGCGATGCTTTTGGTACAGGAATTGGAGCCGTGTTGATGCAAGGAGGGCGTCCCATAGCTTATTTCAGCGAGAAATTGAGTGGAGCAACATTGAATTATCCTACCTACAATAAGGAGATGTATGCTTTAGTTCGAGCTTTGGAGACTTGGCAGCATTATCTATGACCGAAGGAGTTTGTGATTCACATCGACCATGAGACCTTGAAGTACTTGAAAGGGCAACAGAAGTTGAATAAAAGACATGCCAAATGGATGGAGTTCATCGAGACTTTTCCATATGTGATCAAGTACAAGAAAGGTAAGGAGAATGTGGTAGCCGATGCACTTTCTCGAAGGTACACGTTTCTACCTATTTTAGAAGCAAAGTGTCTAGGCTTTGAGCATATCAAGGGCTTATATACTAATGATGATGACTTTGGGAGAGTATTTGAAGCATGTGAACATACTACATTTGATAAATTCTATAGGCGTGAATATTATCTTTTCCGTGAAAACAAACTATGTTCGCCTGAGTATTCTTTCCGTGAATTGTTGGTGCGAGAAGCGCATAGTGGTGGTTTAATCCTGATGAATAACAAGCACCTGTCCTAGGACCGTTTCTGGCCAGGTGACCTCGCTGGCCATACTAATAACAAGCACCTGTCCTAGAATGACACGGAGTTGATCCATGTTGCCTCCCACAGAAATGACATACTCCATTATAGATCGGCGCTGACTTACCTATCACACCCTTCTTGTTGGGTGGAATCGAGTACCTTCCTCCAGTCATCGGCTTTTTCCCAAACTGATTTCCCTCTCTGCTTGACCCGAACCGCGACCCAGATGTAGTGGCTCGTTCGTTCAGGTTCCTCTCTATTAGCTGTGCCCATTCATACAAATCATTATAATCTTTCAAATTGAACGGCATCAGTGGGTCCTTCAACTCCAATCAGAGGCCATTCCCAAACCTCCTAGTTCTGTCTGTCGGATCCTCTATCAGTCTCGGGGCATAATGCGATATCTTGGCAAACTTTGCCTCATACTGGTCTACAGACATTAAATCCTGACGAAGGCGCTAAAATTCCTCCATCTTTTGTTCCCTGGCACTATTATAGAAGTACTTGCCATTGAAAGTTTCAATGAAGGTGTTCCACACCGAAACTACGCCTTCTCGGAACACTCTACCTCTGGTGGGCCTCCACCAAGTACTTGCATTACCCTGTAGCCGGTAAACTATAAGGACAACCTTCTCTTCCTCTGTGCACCTCAACAGTGCAAATGCCTTCTCAAACTCTTGGATCTAGAAGGTTGCAATCTCGGGATCTCCAACTCTTGTGAACCTGGACAGGTTCAACTTCAGAAATTGCTCAACAAGCTTGTGCATCGGCCTCTCCCCAATCAAATGGACTTCAATAGGTGTGGCTGCAACAACAACAGTAGCATTGGCGGCAACAGTAGCAGCGGCTGTAGCGGCGACGGCTTGATTCTGGGCCTGTTGCCCCATCAGAGTTCCAAAGGTCTCAAGCGTTTGTACAATATCTTTGATTCTCAAATCGCCAGGTGCTGCTACACTAGCACCAAATTGCGGTGGTGCTATCCTACTGGCGCTTGCCTTAGCTGGCACTCTTCCTCGGGTACCAACCTTTGTCGGCGTCCTACCTCCAGTGACAGATCCTATTGTCCTCTTCCTAGGCGTTCTCTGCTCTTGGTCACTCATGACTCTAGATCCTTACAGGACCAGTTTTCCATTTCCATACGGAATTAGAAACTAAGTGACCCACCCAAAACAAACTACCAATCAGCTATCAATCACATGCATCAACATAAGAAAAAGGCATTTCCTATTAACTATCCCATAACCCATCGCACCTTATCACTCCATACACTGACCAGCTTTGATATCACTCCGGGCGGGGATGTCACGCCCCGAACCTCGAGCACGCACACATTGCTCAATGGTCGACTAAATTCTGATGTTCCCAGGACGCGTCGCCGACCCAATCGATTAGGCACATACGGAAGCGAAATAAATAATCCCCAGACAACAAACAAACATACGATAGAAAAGCAGGACAATCAATTTAACAAACACACTTTTATAAACAAACAAGTTAGGTTTTTATGCAAAAAGGTCTGAACCAAAAAGAGAGATAGTTGTTGAGCCATCTACGTACTAGACTCCTCCATGGACTTCGGGGGCTCCAGGTCCACCGTGACACCATCAGGGGTGTCTAGATCCATAAGTTGCACTGCTTCCCACTCCCCAGTCCTAATGGGAGGCCCATTGAAACCCCGCAGGGGACCCTCCCGTCCCCCTTGTCGAAAGCCAATGAACCATGCTATGAATCGATGAGGTATTAACTGATGTAGACCATCATCAACCCATACCACGAACTCAACTAGCTCTTGAGTTAGGGTGGTCCGAGAATGGGGAGGAAGGTATGCTTAAAATTCATTGTCTGCGGGACCCTGTATTGTACCTGACGCTCCTTCATCTAAAGACCTGTAAATAGAAAGCCATGACAAGGTGAGACAATGTCTCAATGAGTCTACACCCTAAACCCCGATTAGGAATGTAACACGCCTAGAGGCAGCCTAATCACACATCACAGAAGACTTACCTCGCCTTAGCACCTTCCTGCACGTCCGTACAACTCATATAGCAGATGCATACAATAAATGCTCTCGATAATTAAAACGCTTCACTTTCATATCTCAATCAATCATAGGGGTCTCAATTATAAGGCCAAATCGTTAAAACACGTCCCATTCCATGCCACACAATTTCATCCTATAATCTGGTGTAGCTATCTCACTCATTCAAGCATTCCAATTAATTACGGCCCCACGGGCATGAACCACACAACAGTCGGTGGTCTTCTAGCATAGCTGAGCCTTGTCTCGCCCCATTGAACACAACAACGTCTACCTCTAGACGGCATTCCCGAAGGAGCATCGGTTCGACCTGTACCACGATTGGGCATCCGTTGACAAAGGGCATTCCATATACAAGCATCGTCCACCCGACCTTCATCACATGACAAGTTCTCATAGCGACCACATGCACATCCAATCCTGGCCAATGACATCATGCTTTGCACTCAAATGCCTCAATTTAAATAATGTACATTGCCTATTTTCTTCATATTAAAAACACTTGGTAAAATAATTGTGTGTGGGTACATGATCAGGTTGAACCATAAAAAGTAATATCCTCTCTTTTAAAAATCCCACTATTTAATATAGTACTTCAAAACATTTTTTTATGTCAAAACCCGACACTCGATATTTTTCTAATTAAATACCAAAAATCCACAATTTTAGAATAATAAATCAAAATTCACCAATCAACATTCAATTGCACAATTTAACACTCAATTGCACAAACCAACTATACCACGACGATCAGCACGAAATTTTAACGACTAGCTATCCCGGTATAATTTACAGAAATAATAAATAATTAAATAAATTACACAATAATTAGATAAATGAAAAATAATTAAATAAATCACTAATTAATCTACCTAAGCTAATCTAACCACCTAATTGAACTTAATTAACTAGTCTAACCTACCAAACTAATTAACTAAAGTCACTAACCACCTAATTACTAAATTAACCTAATTACCTAATCTAATTAACTACTAAACTAACTAATTTACTCTAATCTCACTTAAGCTTAACTAAACCCTCATTAGGCTAATGAAACCACCCTAAGCATAATAAACCTTCTAATTAAGGTTTAGAAAGTAAACTCACCGGTTTAACGAGCTGATGAGTTCACAGCGACAGCGACGCGAAGGCGAGCGAGACTTGGGTCTATGGCGACACCAAAGGGAGCTCGGAATGGCTCGAAAAAGTTCCACATAGCCCACAACTCAAGCTAGAACTTTGGTTTTGTGACATCCTAATTTTTCAGGTTTTGATTTCGATTGGATAAGTTGGGCCTTTCATCGACGCTCCTTTAGTGCTTTTCTCTAAGATGGTCACCTACGAGATAACTAGACTATGTGGGGAATTCATTAAGAGATTTTAATGCAATAGACTTGAGGATTCGATCAGGAATCGGCTACTTGACCGTGCTCATCTGCAGTGATCATTTTGGCACAGTAAGTCGATTAAAAATCAGAGATAGGTTGGTGCGATTCAGATATGTGGTTAAACGTGGGTGATCCCACTAAATTACAAAATTCTCGTCGATTGGCGCTAGATTGATTTTTCTATCGTTTTGGTACTCTATGTTCGTATTTGAAACCTCGAGATTTTCACGACTATCGAGAGTCGCCAATGTGTCGAAGAGGTTCATTGTGGCTCGAAGAAAATTGACCACGGGTCATTTGCACTAAAAATTTCTAAAAGCTACCTAGTAGCCTAGGTCACGCTAAAATCGTGCCGGATTGAAATTAACTGCGAATTTGAATCCGATTTTAGAAATTTAAAGCTCTGTCAAGTCATAAGTCATTTTAGGAATGTCAACTTAGTCTCCGAAGATTTTTCTGCAAACCAAGACTTTTTGGGAAAAAGTCGAGGTAGGGTTGTTTTTGTACAGAAAATGCCGAGGACCATTTTCAATCGTGAAATTGGGATGCAAGTGGGATCCATTGATGAGGAAAAATGTCAATTTGATTGTTGTTAGGTTGGTGGAATTTTTAAGAGCCAAATTGGATGGATTCAAAGAGGAATCAAAGTCCAATTGGAGGAAAACTTGTACAAATTCGTGTGCCCCCCTTACCTATGACTTATTGACCATTTCTAAGTCTTCTAGAAGGGCATTGGTGGCTGATTGTTGGCCAAGGAAGCCAGCTAGTGGTGGGAAATAGTCAAGTGAACAAAGAGATGAGGATAGAAGCCAAGTGGTCCCCCTTGTCTCCTTCATCCTCCCTCTCCCTCTTGCACCAGTTGACCCCCTCCATTTTCCCCTCCCCTACTGTTCGAAACCTCCAGCAAGCTTAGAGGAAGCCAGCCGAAGTCCTTCTCTTCCCGTCGACACCGCACACCACCACCGGATAGCCCTCACGCCCGTCGCGCCTCACGCCTGGTCCCCATGTCTCGAGCGTCCCTCAGCCCACATGAGGCTTAGCCGGAGCCCGTTCGGTGGCCTTCGACTACCATGGAGCTCCACCTCAGCCCGCTTGACCCACTGCAGCCCTTTCTCTCCGTTTCTAGCAAACCGAGCCATCAATTCAGCCTCTGCAGTTCCAGAATAGAAGCCGAAGGACCAGCAAGCCATGAGGCTTCATAGAGCATTTTCGAGCCCTTCCAAACCTCGCTTGGTGTCACCATGGGCTAGTTTATCGCTAGCCTTCGTGTCCTAGTCGTGATGAACTCATTGGCATGCAAATCCGGTGAGTTTGCTCACTAAACCTTACTTAGTAGGTTAATTTTGCTTAAGGGTTATTTAGATTAGATTAAGCATGAATTAGTGATAAGCTAGAATGGTTATATTAGCCTTAGAATGGATTAGTGTTAAGCTAATTAGTGAGATTAGCACCATTGATGATGGATTAGTTGAATCCAATAGAATTCCTGCAGTTCTGATTTTTGGACTCTCGCCGTTTGCCATTTTTGTATATCGAAATGAGTTGTGAATTTGAGGTTGATGTATTCTTGACAAATATTTTAGATATCTTCAACTAAAACATACATTGTTTTCAACATTTTTGGGGATTTAAAATAAGGAGATATAAGCTCCGTCATTTTTAAATAGAGCCTTAGTTTTCGCTGGAATTGGTGACCTTTTAGGATTCTATGGGTTTTAATCAACTCTTAGGATTCAAATTTTAAAATGTTTTCTTCATAAAAGTTATTTATCACATCTTCTAGTTTAACACACTCAAATTTCAAATAAAATGGACATGTTTTGGATCTCGAACCAAACTGATTTCAAAAAATAGACTTTTTGGAACAAACCCAGTTTTTAGTGCCGGATTGATCGATTTACTGGGCCGAATCTAGAAGGATCTAGGTTAAGGTGTCTGCATGAAAAATGTTCATTTATGTGTCTATTAAAATATATTCAAATTTTGGAATTTTATAAACTCATTTGATTAGATTTATGGATTTAAACTTGGAGACATGCGAGTGGGACTATTCAGCCGGTTAGGGCCAGTTATGATTTTTTGATAGCTCTTGATGCTTTGCTTGCTGGAAATTGCACATTTGGTGATGTGGTTATTTTGTGTTATGCCATGGTTGTGGTGTTATTGTGCAATGTTTGCTGGTTTGTGCATAATTTAATGATGTATGGTTGGCTTGTGATATGCCTAGAACTTATGCTTGACAATCATGTGCTGGTTAAGAGAATTCGTCATCCGCTATGTGTAAGGTGAACGATGCTGTCAGATGGAAAGCCGTCTTGAGGTAGATGTTGTCGTGCTTGATGGGGCGAGAAGATGCTTAGCCATGCGACGGATAGATCCGCTAGGTGACAGATACGTCTGCTATTTGACGGGTAGATCTGCTAGGTGACAGATAGATCCGCTATGTGACGGGTAGATCCACTGTATGTCAGTTAAATCTGCTATGTGACGGATAGATCTGCTATGTGTTGGATAATTCTGCTATATGTCAGTTAGATCCATCGTATGACGATTAGGTCGTGCTCATGGGTCTGTAATCACTTGAAATGCATAATTGACTAAGGTGTGGCGATTGATGGAGATGTGATTTGAGATATTCCAATTGGTGTATGAATTTGCTATATACAAATGATTGTGGTATGAACTATGATGACCTGCAAGGAGGATCTAAGACAAAGTAAGTCTTTGTGATTGTATAATTGTGTGATTAAGACGTCTTAGGTGTATTATCCTCTTAATAAGGATTTAGAGAGTGAACTCGCTGAGATTTATATCTCACCCCATCATGGCCTTCATTTTTCAAGACCGTAGGGTGGAAAACTTAGAGCCGAGTTGAGGGGATCTGAAGTGTAGGTTAGATAGGATAGTTTCTTTCTTAAGAGTCAATCATTTGAAGTCTTGTGGTTGTAGACTTTTGTACTTGACTCGGTGTGTATTTAAAAGCATGTTTGTTTGAAAATCGGTTGTCCTACTTTTCTATCCCGAGATGATTATTGTCAGGGGATTTATTATTTGTTTCCGCATGTGCAATTAAAAGAAAGGGTCGGCGACTTGTCGTGGGAAGTTGTAAAATTTTTAATGACCAAAGAGGGATGTGTGCACACTTGAGAATCAGGGCATGATAGGTTCTGTGGCTAAATTGAAGAGGCTAGTCAGGGGCTTGATTGGCGTGGGAACGGGTGCAGTGGGACGGTGGTGCGAGCAGGGGTAGATGGCGGTGGCTCCGGCGGCTAGAACAGTGGAGGCAATTTGGCAACGGGCGGTTAGGGGCTTCGAGACGCTGGGTAGTCGACAACTCAGGACACAAACGGCTTGGGACGGCAGGGACATGAACAGCGAAGGAAGGCAGGTGGTGGACAGGCAGACTGGCATGAGGCTTGGCAGGTTCGGCAAGGGGCTGAACTAGCTACTACTCTAGAAATGGTGGTCTAAGGAGAAGAGAATGAAGAAGAAACTAAGGAAGAAGAAGCTGCTATTGGAAGTGGGGGAATAAGGAGCCCTCAAAGTCAATGATAAATATCAAGAACACTTGAATGCAGCCCCACCAACCTTCAGCCTCATCCAGCAGCCCTTTTCCCCTCCAAATCTTCTCCAACAAGCCACTTTTGATGTCCAAATGTTGCAGCCCCCCATGGCTTAAGAATTTCAAGTGTTCCACTTCAATTTTACACCACTTGACCTCAATTCAATGACCAATTTACCAAGGAGGAAGCCCACACCACTTTCCATAATTTTTTTTGCCAAATGATCCTACTTGGAAGCCAAAATTTCACACGAAAACGGCCCTTCGAATTTCCCGATCCAAAATCACCCAATTTTGAATTTTCACAAAAAAAAAAAAAAACAGGCTTGTCGAAAATTCTTTGAAGGATGAGTTGACATTCCAAAAATAAACCGTGACATGCCAGAACTTTCGATTCCTGAAATCGGGTTCAATTTCATTGTTAATTTCAATCGGGCATGATTTTAGCGTGACCTAACCTATCAGGTAGCTTTTAGGAATTTTTAGCGCAATTGACCCGTGGTCGATTATTTTCGATCCACAATTTGCATCTTTGACTCATAGGCGACTCTCCATTGTCATGAAAATCTCGAGGTTTCAATTTCAGGCACAGGGTACAGAATCGACAAAAAAATCAGTTTAGTGCCTTTTGATGCGAATTTTGCAATTAGGTGTAATCACCCACACTTTAATTACGTGCCTCTATCGAATCGACCTATCTCCGGTCTCTAATCAATTTAGACAGTGTCGTATTGACCCTTGTAGATTAGCATGGTCGAGCAATCGATTTCTGATCGAATTCTCAAGTCTGTCGCATTATATCCCTTAACGACTTCACCTAATATGTTAGTTATCTCATGAGTGATCAGCTTAGAGAAAAAGACTATAGGCGCATCGATGAAAAACCCATTTCATTTAGTTGAAAACATGGTTAAAAATCAGGATGTCACACCTTGGTTGAAGGCTTGTAGGGTAGCCACCACCTCCGTCGAGCCTCCGTTCGAGCCGTGGTTGTCTCAAGTTCTTGTTGCCGTCGTGTTGCTGTCGCTGGGAGACCGCTACCATCCTAATCTGGTGAGTTAACTCCCTAATTCTTGATTAGGCTGTTAATTGCGCTTAAGGGGTGTTTAGATTAGTACTAATCATGGTTAGATTAGTGGTAATGAGGATTAGTTTAGTTAATCCTAGATTAGTGATAACTAGCCTTGGTTAGGTTAGTTAACCATGGTTAGGTTAATTAAGTTAGTTTAGCTCAATCTAGTGGATTTCTCTTTAGATCTATTTACTGGACCCTCGCTGTTTGTTATTTTCGTGGGTTAAAATGTGCTATGATTTTGAGGTTGCTTCGTTCTTGAAAATTTTTTTAAACATCTTCAACTATGACATATATTTTAATCAAAATTTTATGGATTTAAAAGCACAAGATTTCAGCTTTGTTACATGTAAAGCAGAATCTTGGTTTGTGCAAAGCAGAATCTTGGTTTGTGCTGGAACCCTGACCTTTCAGTGTTTAAAGGATTTTTATTAACTCTTAAGATTCGATTTTTGAATGATTTCCCTCACAAAAGGTTTTCATCACATCTTGTAGTTTAACATAATCAAATTTCAAAGCAAACGGAGAAGTTTTGGATCTCGAACTAAATTGATTTTTGGAAAACATAATTTCTGGACACGGACATAGTTTTGGTAACGGTTTGGACGATTTACTGCTCTTATTCTAGAAAGATCTGGGTCAAAATGTCTCATGAAATTTTTTTGTTTAAGTGTCCTTTATAACATATTCAAATTTGAGAATTTTTTTAATTCGTTTGGTTATATTTCTGGAATTAATCTTGGAAACATGCGAGTGGACTCGATTTTTGCCAGTTAGGGCTAGTTGTGGTCTTGTGATTGTTCTTGGTGCCATGCTTGCTAGAAAATGTATATTTTGTGATTTGGTTGAGCTTTAGCATGCTAAGAAATTATGCGTGGTATTATGGGAATGGTTGTTCTATGGTGATTGTCTGTTATTATTGCAAAAGATGACCTTATGGACAATTAATTAGACAAACAATGAGGTGTTGGGTTTGGACACCAAAACTTATTTGCTCAATAAAACAATGAGATTTTAAATTAGGTGCGTGCAAAGTTTGACGGATTAATTTGAGTACATGAGCACCTGCGAATTTATTTCGGAAATTTTCGAACAAGAAAAGACAAGAGTCGCAAGGTTTATTGTTTAAAAACGAAATTTGATGATTTGGGCTAATTGATGGAAGATAAGAATTGGTTTGAGTGACGGTGTGCTCGTGTGATCGCCTAAATACCCTGATATGTATGATTATGTGGGGTAATAAACCCAACCTGATTCGTATGATTATGTGGGACGATGCTTGATTAAGTTCGAATGCCCCCATATCAACATGTCGAGTTGCGGTTGAGGCTGGACCGATGCTCCTCTATGGAATGCTGTCCTGAGATGTATGCATACGCGGGATGATGCCATGCCCGACGGGGTGGGACGATGCCTGGTTACGCCAGATGACCGCTGACTATTGAGTTGGCCATCGCCGATGGGTCATAATAATTGGCACATGCCTAAATGGTTGGATAGTTGCTCCCGATTATGGGGCAAATTGTGTGGCACGGTATGAGACGTGTCATAACGATTTTGTCTGATAATTGGGACCTATGTGAATGTTTCAAGAGTGAAAGCATGTGTTCCGGTTATTAATTATGCTTGTTGTATCTATAAATGCATATGTGATGCACTAATGTGCAAGGACATGCCGAGGTGAGGTGAGTTTTGTATGGTGCGTGTTTAGGACTGCTTTCGAGGCAAATTTGCATCCTAATTGGGGTTTAGGTTGTCGATTCACTGAGATTTATCTCACCCCGTTGTGGTTAAATATTTTGAAGTCCTTAGTATGGAGATGCGTCCGGTACGATTTGGGGTTCCATGGGATATGGAGGTAGATAATACCTTCTATCCTATCCCTGGGACTGATCGTTTCCGTGAGCATGTTGTGGCTACGGTTTAGGTCGATGAGGGTTTGGGCTACAATTTGCCCCATAGCTTCCGGGCTTGGTATTTTACGAATTCAAACAGTGATCGGGAGGGTCCCATGCATGGTTTTGATGGGCTGCACATAGGAAGTGGGGTTGCGCAAGGCAATGGCCCCATAGAAATAGACATCCTGGAAGGTGTCGTGGTAAATCCAGTGTCACGCCCCAAACCTCGAGCGTGCGCACATCCCTCGGTGGTTGATAGAATTTTGTGACGTTCCCAGGTCGCATCGCCAACCCTTGTCATTTTATTGCACATGCAGAAGCGAATTAACTGATCCCCTGACAATAACATACATGAGATAGAAAAGCAGGACAACCAGTTTCAAGTCAAATACACTTTCATAAACACCATAATCTTATACAGACAGTCTATCTTATAAAGAACTAATAAGCCACCATTGTGACACCCTGAACCCTTCGGCGGTCACCACAAGCACTAAAATCACTCTTGATTTACCCTTCTAATTTTATTTAGAAGAAGCGTCGTTATTCACAAGCATATTTTTTTTTTTAAAAAAAAAAGCGGTCCTAGCACGACTCATTAGCGGAAGCAAACATCACCATCTCTCCCCCTACCAACCATGATACAAATACACACCACTAATCATTATGATTAAAAGACAAGCCATGCCACTATTATTTACATATTATCGTGATGGATCTTTTGCGGGTCGATACAACAAAAGAAGGCCAAGATTTTCAGCTACACTCGGCCACACCCCAAAAAGATACTACGACCCCTAAAGAAAATCACATGACGTCCTCCATCTAATAGTGGCGGCTACTCCCAAAAAGAAACACCAGCTCTCTACCCTTCACGCAACCATCACACCCATCCAGGTGTGTCGGGTGGTGGTGGCGGCAACATCCGCCCAATCACTCCGTCTTGGCGGACATGAACGGACAAAAATTCCTGGATGACTGGGCCCCCAGCCAGGCCCACGTCGTACATGACCAGCACACGCACTCGCACAAATGTCAGTCCAGGGATAGTGACGCAGTCGATCTCCGTACATTCTACTTCTACATCCGATGGGAGGCCATAGAAGGTGCCTCGCGTGACGGTAGGAAGTGGCATCTTTCTAATCTGAAATGTTTATCCCCAAAAGGGGTGAGTACAACCACTTAGCAGATGAGGAATCCAATAACAACTCAATGCATCATACAAATCATACATGCATTGCAGGCATTACTTACCTTGAAGCCATGCGCATACAATCATGCATCATCATGCCTTATCATCATGCAAATCATATCATCATCATATCATCATCATGGCATCATCATCATAACCACATATCATCATCATCACTATCGTCATCGTGCCATATCATATATCATCATCTAATCCATGCATATACCATATCATATATCATCATCACTATCATCATGTCATATCATATCATGCATATCATCATGCATATATCATACCATATCATGCATATCATCATCACTATCATCATCATGCATATCATCATGCACATCATGCCATGGGTGATCATCATCATATCACATCACATGTCATCATCATCATCATGCATATCATGCCATGGGTTAATTTTCATCTTTATCTTTAAATTTGATCACCACATCACCCATTTCTCAAATCATCAATTTCATCATCCCCTCGGGCAAAGACCTCCGATAGGGCTTCCGGCATTCAGCCATCCCAGGCCACCGGGCATCCGGCCCCCCACATTCCGGGCATCTCGCATCCCAACTGGCATCACGAGGCATTCCCTTCGGGCAGAAACCTCCAACAGGGCTTCCGGCCTTTACCATTCTAGCCGGGCATCTCGCACCCCAATCCTGGCATCGTGAGGCATTCCCTTCGGGCAGAAACCTCCGACAGGTTTCCGGCCCCACACATTCCGGACTTCTCGTATCCAAGCCGACATCACGAGGCATTCCCCGAGAAACTCCCGGGGCTTCCGGACATTTACACTCCCCGGCCGGGCATCCTAAAACTCCTAGGGCCATCCCGCAATGTATCTTTATACATTCTGGGCATCATCCTCCACCACCACAATCTCCTCATTTAACATTATCCACATTTACCATTATTTTGAGCTCAATTTAACATGGCATATGGCGTGACATCAAACAAGTCATACTTGGCATAGCATTCACACATGCATCACAATTCAATGTCATACATGCACTAAGACTTCACCACACATGCAACATAATAAATGAATTCAATGGAATTAATGGCCAATAAAATAATCTCTTTTATTTATTTATTTATTTATTTATTTATTTATTTATTTAATATCTATAAATTCCCAAAATTATAAAAATTCAAGCAATTATTAAACAAACCAATAGGATGATAATTACATGCAAAATTCATGGCCAAATTGAATTTTACAAAATCTCACAATTTTCAAAAACATCCTATGATTCTCGGATGAAACCAGAATGCACGGTTTCCGAATAAATTCAATTAAAATACCCATATGGCCTCCAAAAGTTATGAAATTTTACTGGGATATAGCCAAGACATTTTCGTACAACTTTCATGCAGAACTCCAAGCCAGATTCTTTTTATATTATTTTATACGACCTCACGAAGCTTCTGGATCCGTTACCACATCGTCCAGTGTACACACCTCCGAAATATTGAGATTTCACCTACCTATTCTCTTTCGTTTTCTCTGAAATTTAGGTATGTTATATATCAAGATATCCTCTACAAGTTTCATGCAGAGATCTAAGTCAAATAACTAGAGTATAGTCATCTTTTAAGTCCATGAAGTCTCAGGTATCTCGGGACACATCACCAGAATTACTGTCTTTAAGATCTAGTCGATTTACTAGGCTATAATTGTACTTCAAAATTGAGTATGTTGTATTTTCAGATATCCCCTACAACTTTAATGAAGAAATCGAAGTGAGATTCTCATCATAAACCAACATGCAATCACGAATCCAGCAAGAGGTCAGTAAAAACTCTCCAGATCTGAGGTCTCCGTAGGATGAGACTTTAACCCCTCAAATCTCCATCATTTTCCACGAAATTTTAGTATGTTGTAGTACAAGATGTCAGCTACAACTTTGATTAAGAAATCAAAGCCAAAATCGGACTCTAAACACACATGCAAGCTCAAACAACATTCTGACTCACATGGTCCGAGCAAGAACAGTCACACCATTCACACACAACTCATCCATGATTCGGTTTTTCTCATCTAACACTCAAGAATTAGACATGCAAACAACATACAAGCATGCAAGAGAAGCTAGAGGACTCCCACTTGCCTCTAGGACCGAACGGATGACGACGGCACGGCGGCATCAAGGCGGGCGGACGGACGGCGCGCTCCTCCTCCTCGGCTTCTCCTCTCTCTCTCGGCCCTCTCCCTCTCGCACGATCTCTCTCTCTCTCACTCTCTCTCTTTGGGTGAGCAAATGACCGGCCACTCCCTCTCTCTCTCTCCTTTTCTTATACCCCTAAACTCTCATGATTAGTAATGATTGCTTTGCCCTTAACCATGGCCAATGCATGGCATTCTCCTTTGCCACTTGTCTTACTAAATTTTGAATTGGGTTTGGGCTTCTTGCATGGGCCATCCGGCCACTCTTGGCCCTAATGGGCAGCCCACTTGTGGGCTTTAATGGGCTGACTAACTTGGCCCATCAAGCTTAGGCCAAATGGGCTTAAAGCCCATCCTAAAAATTAACCTTTCCCCCTTTTTTTTTTTTTTTGAATTCCTTTCTATAAATATTTTCAAATTCCAATTTTCATCTTGGCCAAAGTCTTGGGACATCTTGTTTATTGGAATTTAATTTATAAAACATATGACTAAGCATAGATTATTAATCTATCAAATTTAAATTCTCACAATCATATGCACAAATCATCTAATTAAAAGACTAATGGCTAAAGCATAAGCCATGGGAAATTTTATCACCTAATTAGAGACTTTAACACACCTTATGGCTTATCATAGAATTTTGGGATGCCACAACTCTCCCCTCCTTAGAGAATTTCGTCCTCAAAATTCAAACACCACTCGCGCCTTCTTGAAACAAATAGGGGTACTTTTCCTTCATTTGGTCCTCACTTTCCCATGTGGCTTCCTCCATATCATGATGTCGCCATAATACCTTGACCTATGGGATCTTCTTGGTCCTAAGAATTTGCTCCTTTCGATCCAGTATCTGCACAGGCTCTTGAATGTACCTTACTTTCTCATCCACTTTGATGGCTTCATGATCGAGTATGTGACTAGGATCCAGTTGGTACTTCCTCAACATCGATACATGAAGCACATCATGCAGATTTTCTAACTTAGGAGGTAATGCTAAACGATAAGCTACATCTCCTATCCTCTTGAGTATTTCAAAAGGTCCAACAAATCTAGGGCTTAACTTACCCTTCATCCCGAATCGAGATATCCCTTTCATTGGAGATACCTTAAGGAATACATGGTCTCCTACACTAAATTCTAAAGGCCTTCTACACCTATCTACGTAGCCTTTCTCCCTATTATGAGCTCTTCTAAGTCTTTCTCTGATAATTTCAACAGCTTCAGTGGTAACTTGCACCAGTTCAGGACCTGTCAATTTCCTTTCACCTACTTCATTCCAATAGATAGGAGTCCTACACCTCCTTCCATATAATGCTTCATAAGGAGCCATGCCTATACTCTTCTGAAAGCTATTATTATAGGCAAACTCCACCAAATGCAATCTTTCATCCCAATTTCATTTGAAATCAATTACACAAGCCCTTAACATATCTTCCAATATTTGGATTACTCTTTCTGTTTGTCCATCCGTCTGGGGATTAAAAGCAGTACTGAATTGAAGCTTAGTCCCTAATGCAATTTGAAGACTCCTTCAAAAATTTGAAGTAAACCTCGAATCCCGATCTGAAGTAATGGTCACCGGAACACCATGTAAGCGTACCACTTGACTTACATACATGTCCGCATACTTATCCATTGGGTAGTCCATGTGAATTGCTAAGAAATGAGTTGACTTAGTCAAACGATCCACTATAACCCAAATTGAGTCATGACTACTTGATGTCCTTGGCAATCCTTGCACAAAATCCATCGTTATATGTTCCCATTTCCATTCTGGAATGTCTAATGGTCTCAAAAGTCCTGCGGGTTTACGATGTTCCGCTTTTACTTGCTGGCACGTCAAACATTGAGAAACGTACTTAGCCACATCTGCCTTCATTCCATTCCACCAAAATTGCTGACGCAAATTCCTGTACATCATTGTACTACCAGGGTGTATACTATAATTACTCTTATGTGCCTCCGACAGAATTTCCTTCCTTAACTCTCCATTGTCGGGAACACAAAGTCGTCCTTGACATCTTACTATTCCATCATCAGAGATTTGAAATTATGATCTTTTCCCTAAAGATATAGCATCTTTCACTTTCAAAATCTCTAGGTCAGATTCTTACAAGATCTTAACCTTCTGAATAATCTCAGGTTCTATTCTTAATGCACTAAGCATACCAGTAAGACAATCCATTTCCAATTTAAATTCTGAATCTGCGACAAATTCTAACAATTCCCATTCTGCCATCCTCAAACTGGCCATTTCCATAGCCGACTTATGACTAAGAGCATCTGCTACTCTATTCGCTTTCCCTGGATGATATCTTATCTCACAGTCATAATCCTTCAACAACTCCATCCACCTCCTTTGTCTCATGTTCAACTCCTTTTGTGAGAACATATACTTTAAACTTTTATGATCCGTATAAATTTCAAACTTTTCCCCATACAAATAGTGTCTCCATATCTTCAGGGCAAACACTATAGCTGCTAGTTCTAAGTCATGCGTTGGATAATTCAGCTCGTGGGGTTTCAATTGTCTGGATGCATAGGCTACAACTTTGCCATGTTGCATCAAAACACATCCTAGTCCTTTGTGAGATGCATCACTATACACCGTGAAACCATCAGGTCCAGTCAGTATAGTCAGAATTGAAGCTATAGTCAATCTCCTTTTGAGCTCCTAGAAACTCCTTTCACATTCTCCGTTCCATTCAAATTTCACATTCTTTCGGGTTAACTTAGTTAAAGGTCCTGCCAATCGTGAAAATCCTTCAATGAACCTTCTATAATAACCAGCCAGTCCTAAGAAACTTCGTATTTCAGTGGGTGTCGTTGGCCTCGGCCAATTTACTACCATTTCAACTTTTGCCGGGTCTACTGCAATTCCTTTTCCCGACACCACATGTCCTAGAAATATTATCTGGTCCAGCCAGAATTCACACTTACTAAATTTAGCATACAACTTATGCTCTCTCAGGGTCTGCAAAACTATTCTCAAATGTTGCTCATGCTCTTTAAGCCCTTTCGAATATACCAGAATATCATCAATAAAAACAATCACAAACTGGTCTAAATAAGGCTGGATTATTCTATTCATCAAATCCATAAATGCAACCGGTGCGTTAGTCAATCCAAATGGCATAACAAGGAACTCATAGTGTCCATAACGAGTCCTAAATGTAGTCTTAGGAATGTCCTCCTTCTTAATTCTTAACTGATGGTATCCTGACCTCAAGTCAATCTTAGAGAATACCGAACTTCCCTAGAGTTGGTCAAACAAGTCATCAATTCTAGGCAAAGGATACTTATTCTTAATGGTCACTTGGTTCAACTGCCTATAGTCAATACACAAGCGCATCGATCCATCTTTCTTTTTCACAAACAAGACCGGTGCACCCCAAGGTGAAGCACTTGGTCTAATGAATCCTTTGTCAAGCAACTCTTGCAATTGCACTTTCAACTCCTTCAATTCAACTAAGGCCATCCTATATGGGGCTTTTGATATAGGTCCTGTTCCAGGCATTAATTCAATTTCAAATTCAATCTCCCGCTCTGGCGGCAATCCAGGCAATTCCTCAGGGAATACATCTTGAAATTAGTTAACTAAGCGAACTTCTTCAAGTTTAGGTTCCTCCCTTGCATAATCTCTAACAATGGCTAGGTACCCTTGACATCCTTTGTCAAGTAACTTACAAGCTTCTATTGCCGAAATAAGTGCTACAGGAAGATGGGTCTGACCTCCTAAAAATTCACAACTAGACGGATCAGGTAAAACGAATTGAACTATTCCTCTATAATAATCCATTCTAGCCCGATACTTACAAAGCCAGTCCATTCTTATAATAACGTCAAAATCATACATAGCCATTACAACCAAGTCTATTTCCATATCTTTTCCTCCCATTGATATCTTACAATTTCCACACACCAGCGTAGATAATACCATATCCTTTAAAGGCGTGGAAACACAAAGAGGCGTCTCAAGAGGCATAACTTCTATCTTATTCAAACATCTATATCTTTTAGACACAAATGAATGCATTGTGCCCGTATCAAACAATGCATATGCCTTTTCACCATTAAAAGAATCGTACCTGAGATAACATTTTTTGGAAGCTTCCGCTTCCTATTGGGTGATTGCATACACCCTTCCTTGTTCAGGTGGTCTCTGAGGATTTCCTTGTGGGTTTCATTTAACAGCACTCTGATATCCCTGTCGCACCGAGCCAACACTCACTTGCGACCTTTCTTGTGGGCAACTTCTCCTAAGATGACCCACTTGTCCACAACCAAAACATTTTGGTCGTCCAGTGCAGGGTCCTGGGCCATGTCTCCCATTACACCTTTGACAAACACCAGGCTGATAGGGTGCTTTCCCTATATTCAAACCACTCCTTGGTCCCCCAAAATTTCCAAAGTTACTCTTCTTCTTCACATTCCAGGTCTGTCCTTGAACAGAATAAGGTCTCTTACCCCTTCTCACATCATTAAAATTCAACGATTTCTTAAACTCTGATCGCTCTCTCAACAGCTCCTCCTCCACCAATTGTGCCCTTTCATAGATCTCATTATAATCCCTTATGTTCAATGACACTAGTTGCTTTCTAATGACAGTCTTCAATCCTTTCAAAAATCTCTTAGCCTTCTCTTCCTAGTCCTCAACTAGCCTAGGAGCATATCTAGATAGTTCAGAAAATCTAGCCTCATACTGATCTACCGTCAGCTCCTTTTGTTCCAATTGAACAAATTCAGTAATCTTCCTATCCTTAGCACAGTCAGAAAAATGCTTCCTATTAAAAGCTCTCACAAACTCCTCCCGGTTCACATCGGTACACTGGTGGAAAGATTATGTCCTTCGAAGCTCTCCACCAAAACTTCGCATTTCCCTCCAAGCGGTACTCTGCTAAAACTATTTTCTCAGCATCAGTGCAGTCCAACAGCTGGAAAATTCATTCCATCCCATTAATCCATTGCTCCGCCTCCTCAGGACTTCCCATTCCATTGAACTTAAGTGGCTTCAACTTCAAAAGCTGCTCCACTAGTCCTTGAGTACGGCATTCTGCTCCAGGCTGTTGCTGCGCCTGCCTTTCCATCAGATTTCCAATATTGGCTAATGCCTGCAGGATGTCTTCCATTCGGGGTTCAGCCCTTGCAGCAGAGGCTTTAGCCCTCGTTGGATGAGCACTTCGAGCTCGCACCATGACTTTTCTGCAATTTCCAAGCATTGCCTCAAGAATAATCCGAGACTCATTGCCTCCATTCAAAACAGCTACTACTATTACATAAGCATCATATGTTACTGGTACCAAAAAGTAATTCAAGGTAAACTACTAGGGATTTCCGAGTGAATTCTCATCACCCGTTATTCAATTATTTTGTTTTATATCCTATGGTGTGCATTGTCATCATGTTCCTCAATTTCCAAATGAGGCTCCTTATCACTCCACCTATAACCATTCGCTCTGATACCAAAAAGGCGCGGCTGTGACACCCCGAACCCTTCGGCGGTCGCCACAAGCACTAAAATCACTCCGGATTTACCCTTCTAATTTTATTTAGAAGAAGCGTCGTTATTCACAAGCATTTTTTTTTTTTAAAAAAGCGGTCCCAGCGCGACTCATTAGCGGAAGCAAACATCACCATCTCTCCCCCTACCAACCATGATACAAATACACACCACTAATCATTATGATTAAAAGACAAGCCATGCCACTTTTATTTACATATTATCGTGATGGATCTTTCACAGGTCGATACAACAAAAGAGGGCCAAGATTTTCAACCACACTTGGCCACATCCCAAAAAGATACTACGACCCCTAAAGAAGATCACATGACGTCCTCCATCTAACAGTGGCGGCTACTCCCAAAAAAGAAACACCAGCTCTCTACCCTTCACGCAACCATCACACCCATCCAGGTGCGTCGGGTGGTGGTGGCGGCAACATCCCCCTAATCACTCCGTCTCGGCGGACATGAACGGACAAAAATTCCTGGATGACTGGGCCCCCAGCCAAGCCCACGTCGTACATGACCAGCACACGCACTCGCACAAATGTCAGTCCAAGGATAGTGACGTAGTCGATCTCCATACATTCTACTTCTACATCCGATGGGAGGCCATAGAAGGTGCCTCGCGTGACGGTAGGAAGCGGCATCTTTCTAATCTGAAATGTTTATCCCCAAAAGGGGTGAGTACAACCACTCAGCAGATGAGGAATCCAATAACAACTCAATGCATCATACAAATCATACATGCATTGCAGGCATTACTTACCTTGAAGCCATGCGCATATAATCATGCATCATCATGCCTTATCATCATGCAAATCATATCATCATATGTCATCATCATTATCATCATCATGGCATCATCATATCATTCATGTCTAACCACATATCATCATCATCACTATCATCATCATGCATATCATCATGCATGTCATACCATATCATATATCATCATCACTATCATCATCATGCATATCATCTTGCATATCATACCATATCATATATCATCATCACTATCATCATCATGCATATCATCATGCATATCATACCATGGGTGATCATCATATCACATCACATATCATCATCATCATCATGCATATCATGCCATGGGTTAATTTTCATCTTTATCTTTAAATTTGATCACCACATCACCCATTTCTCAAATCATCAATTTCATCATCATCCCCTCGGGCAAAGACCTTGACGGGGCTTAGGCATTCAGCCATCCGGGCCATCGGCATCCGGCCCCCACATTCCGGGCATCTCGCATCCCAACCGGCATCACGAGGCATTCCCTTTGGGCAGAAACCTCCGACAAAGCTTCCGGCATTTACACTCCCTGGCCGGGCATCTCGCACCCCAATCTTGGCATCGCGAGGCATTCCCTTCGGGCAGAAACCTCCGAGAGGGTTCCAGCCCCCCACATTCCGGACTTCTCATATCCAATTTGGCATCACGAGGCATTCCCTTCGGGCAGAAACCTCCGACAGGGCTTCCGGCATTTACACTCCCTGGCCGGGCATCCTAAAACTCCCAGGGCCATCCGGCAATGTATCTCTATACATTCCGGGCATCATCCTCCACCACCACAATCTCCTCATTTAACATTATCCATGTTTACCATTATTTTAATCTCAATTTAACATGGCATATGGCGTGACATCAAACAAGTCATACTTGGCATGGATTCACACATGCATCTCAATTCAATGTCATACATGCACTAAGACTTCACCACACATGCAACATAATAAATAAATTCAATGGAATTAATGGCCAATAAAATAATCTCTTTTATTTATTTATTTATTTATTTATTTAATATCTATAAATTCCCAAAATTATAAAAATTCAAGCAATTATTAAACAAACCAATAGGATGATAATTACATGCAAAATTCATGGCCAAATTGAATTTTTACAAAATCTCACAATTTTCACAAAACATCCTATGATTCTCAGATGAAACCAGAATGCACGGTTTCTGAATAAATTCAATTAAAATACCCATATGGCCTCCAAAAATTATGAAATTTTACTGGGATATAGCCAAGACATTTTCGTACAACTTTCATGCAGAACTCCAAGCCATATTATTTTTAGATTATTTTATACGACCTCACGAATCTTCTGGATCCGTTACCACATCGTCCAGTGTACATACCTCCGAAATATTGAGATTTCACCTACCTATTGTCTTTCGTTTTCTCTGAAATTTAGGTATGTTATACATCAAGATATCCTATACAAGTTTCATGAAGAGATCTAAGTCAAATAACCAGAGTATAGTCATCTTTTAAGTCCATGAAGTCTCGGGTATCTCGGGACACATCACCAGAATTACTGTCTTTAAGATCTAGTCGATTTACTAGGCTTTAATTGTTCATTTCACTTCAAAATTGAGTATGTTGTATTTTAAGATATCCCCTACAACTTTAATGAAGAAATCGAAGTGAGATTCTCATCATAAACCAACATGCAATCACGAATCCAACAAGAGGTCAGTAAAAACTCTCCAGATCTGAGGTCTCCGTAGGATGAGACTTTAACCCCTCAAATCTCCATCATTTTCCACGAAATTTTAGTATGTTGTAGTAAAAGATGTCAGCTACAACTTTGATTAAGAAATCGAAGCCAAAATCGGACTCTAAACACACATGCAAGCTCAAACAACATTCTGACTCATATGGTCCGAGCAAGAACAGTCACACCATTAACACACAACTCATCCATGATTCGGTTTTCTCATCTAACACTCAAGAATTCGACATGCAAACAACATACAAGCATGCAAGAGAAGCTAGAGGACTCCCACTTGCCTCTAGACCGAACGGATGGACACACGGCGGCGATCAAGGCGGGCGGACGGACGCGAGCGACGGCGACTCCCTCCTCGGCTTCTCTCTCTCTCTCAGCTGCTCCTCCCTCTTGCACTCTCTCTCTCTCTCTCGCACATCTCTCTCTCTCTCTCTCACTCTCTCTTTGGGCGAGCAAATAAACCAGCCACCCTTCTCTCTCTCCCCTTTTATACCCCTAAACTCTCCATGATTAGTAATGATTGCTTTGCCTTAACCATGGCCAATGCATGGCCTTCTCCTTTGCCACTTGTCTTACTAAATTTTGAATTGGGTTTGGGCTTCTTGATCCATGCTTGGGCCATCCGGCCACTCTTGGCCCTCCCCTTTAATGGGCAGCCCACTTGTGGGCTTTAATGGGCTGACTAACTTGGCCCATCAAGCTTAGGCCAAATGGGCTTAAAGCCCATCCTAAAAATTAACCTTTTCCCCTTTTTTTTTTTGAATTCCTTTCTATAAATATTTTCAAATTCCAATTTTCATTTTGGCCAAAGTCTTGGGACATCTTGTTTATTGGAATTTAATTTATAAAGTACATAGCCAAGCATAGATTATTAGTCTACCAAATTTAAATTCTCACAATCATATGCACAAATCATCTAATTAAAAGACTAATGGCTAAAGCATAAGCCATGGGAAATTTTATCACCTAATTAGAGACTGTAACACACCTTATGGCTTATCATAGAATTTTGGGACGCCACAGGTATCTCTTCTAAACCACCCCACAAGCAAGCAAACAACCAACAATCAACAGTCGGTTCACATGCAATCTTACCCGGCATGCCATACCCTGCACGTTAGATCTCAGCACAATACACGCAATGCCCATGGCCATTAATCACATGCAAATTGCGTCACAAGCGATCTCACCTAGCCATTGCCACACCTTGCACGTTATCGATTCATGCGTGCATGCCATAAATAATATGCTTAACTGATGCATGACTGGAACCAACGATGCCATGATTCTCATGTGTTCTTGCACATCAGTGCTCCACTCGTTGGGCATCAATTCATCACACACGTCCCGATTATAAAGTAAAACCGTTATGACATGTCCCATACCATGTCACACAATGTCACCTCGTAATAAAGCGCAATGATCCCAATCAATCATGCGCTCCAATCATTAATTCAGCCCCTCAAGGGCACAACCTACTCTCAGTTCAGCGTCTTCTAGCAGAGCCAGGCTTCGTCTCACCACCATTGAGCACGACGACGTCTATCAATAGACGGCTTTCCCGAAGTAGTATAGGTCCAGAATCTACTGCAACCCAAATCCCACTCAGTGGGTATCCCATATAGGGTAACGTCCATCCAACTCAATCGGGGACGGGTTCTCTTAACCAATCACACATCAATTCAAACTCGGCCTAGGACACCTTACATTTCACTCAATATCATCCATTAAAATAGTGGTCCCAGCCTCTTTTCTTCATATTAAAAAAATTCAAGAAATTAGCCACGTGTGTGGGTACACGTCAAATTCAAATCAGAAAGACCAATACCACTCTTTTTCAAGCCCCACTATTTGATATAATGCTTAAAATCCATTTTCTATATCACAACCCAACACCCGGTATTTTCTAATTAAATACCAATTTTCTAATCACCACACAATTGCACAAATCATCACTCAATTCATGCAGATGCCCATGCATTTACACATCCATTCACTTCATAAAATCAACACACATGAGATTAGACCATTTTTTTGCTTCTAGATGAACAGTGCGTGCGAATAGTACTATATGAACAGTGCTCGTGAATAGTGTCAAGTGAACAGTAAAATTCCAAAATCTAATATCTAATAACTAATTAATTTAAGGAAATCAATCAATTAAACTAAACAAGCTTAATTAAAAGCATCATTAGCTAAAATAATCTTAGCCATTAATCTAACCATCTATCTTAGGACTAATATAACTTAATTAAATCACCTAAACTAGAATTAACAATAATTAAACTAACCCTAAGCAAGTTTAGGCTTTAATCAAAGGATTAGAAGCTAAACTCACCCGTTAAGCGGGCCGGAGGCACCGACGTGACGGTGACGACGGTGGCTACGCACCGAGACCTCTACAACGACAATCCAAGGTGGTCTCAAGCTCAACACAACAACCACAGCTCGGACTCCCACTGAAAACACTGAAAAATAGCCCTGCCGAAGGAGAAATTGAGTTGAACGGCTTGGCCGAAGCTCCAGCAAAGGGGGTGGCCGGAAACTAGCGGCTCCCAGGGGTCTTAGGGGTCTTGTGGGAGGTTGGGATGGGCAAAGGTAGGGCTAGAATGGGAGAAAAATGGCTGAAAATGCGAAACAGTGCAGGCTGCGCGGGCCAATCGGGCACCGGCGACCGATTTCTTCTCACCAGCGTACCGGCCAGCCGGCGGCTCTGTTCGGCGTGAGGTCAGGCTTTCCCATACGTTTTGGATGTTCCAAAGACGATGGTGGGTGTTTCGTTAGCTGATTCATCCGGGAAGACCACTTTTAACTCAAATCTTTGGAGAGAGGTCAGCTGCAGCAGAAATTGGAGGAAGAGGAAAATGAAGAGGAGAGAGAGTCCAGTCGAGGGAGGCTGAATGAGGGAGAGAGAGAGTGATGTGAGGGCTGTCATGAGGCCTTGAATGCTTGCTTCAAGTCCCCATGTCCTTGATGACCTCATCTTCTCTCTCTTCTCTAGCCTTTTTCTCCCTACAACTAGGGGTATTTTGCTCATTTCACTTTGCACAAATTACAAATCTGATCTTGGGCTGAAATTGGAGGATGGGCCTAAGAATTGGGCTTGGCCATGAATAGGAGTGGGCTTGGAAATTGATTGGGCTCAAAGTTGGACCATGGGCTTTGAAAGATGAATAGTTGGTTTGGCCCAATGGGCTCATTTGCTTGCTTTAGGCCCACCATGGTGGCTATCCCACCTTAGGCCTAGGGCCCACACTGGCTTGGTCCGGCCCACGTCCTCTCGAACACGCTTCCTCAGTCCGAAAATCCCTTTTCCAACTACTCGGCTTAACTGGCTCTGTCGACTATTGAAGTAGCTTCATCAAAAGTCTGTCCTGGATGTTCCCGATAATTCAAAGCCCAATCTTTAATCCTCATGCCATGTCAATTTCACCCAATGCCATTTCGAGTACAACTCAGATTGACGGGCAGCTCCAAGGATTAACACGTAACCGACTCGTGCCAAATCACGTTAAAGACATCTCGACGAATGAATGTCCATGACTACATGAAATTACGAAGGATAGATTCTTATTTGAAAGTACACGATTACTAAGGATCGACATAAGGTCGTTCGCGGGTTTGATAACAGTAAACGGAATCACCCGTTGTTCCATTATGTTCTATCCGTGAATCAACTTCTAGTTATCCTTGAAATCAGCCTGCCTATCTACAGGATCTTCCTCACGCAAGTCTCACGGTCAAGTCATTTTCCCAAGTCGAGTCCTTTGGTCGTACGAGTTTTGTCCTCATTAGCCTTTCCCCTCAAGGTCAGTATCTCAAGAGTGATCAATTCCGAGCGAGATCAACCAACAATGCATTGACAAAATTCACATTCACTGATCCCTCAGATACCGAGCCGGTAGGGCTCAAGGAGCTGTGTTCACCTAGTGACTTACCCGACATCTTGCTTGGAGCCGAGTTTGGATATTAGGGCAGAGGTTGTAAAAGTTGGTAGGAGTTGTGCAGTTGGATGTTAGCCCCGACCTCGACCCCTTTTTTGTTACTCGGTCACCTAGGAGTTCACTTTTGGTAGATTGTAAATGTGAACTCGTAGGGTTGACTTGGTATATGTATAAAATGTAGTTTGTGAAAATCGCTAGCATGTTTTACTACCCCTATGTTTGATTGTTGGTTGGGTGTTTATTTAATTCACTTCCGCATGTGCTTAATTGAAAGATAAAAAGAATGGGTTGGCGACGCGTCCTAAGATGTCATATTTTTAATCGACCATCGAAGGATGTGCGCATGCCCGGGGTTCGGGGCGTGACAAGATTGATCTAGGACTGATGCTGACAAGATATCCTACGATTTGCTCAATGAAGTTTGATTGATCCCTATAGTTACATGGGGAGAATAAATCCAATATGAGTAACTATAGCACAAAGAGGCTACCAGCAGATGTGTGGTAAATCCATGAACTAGACTGAATCAACAGCATATGTCAAATCGACCTAATGTGAGCTTTTTCGTGAGTGAACTTATTAAATGCATTACCCGTTATTGTCATTATTCAAATGCCATCTTGACAAATTCCCAGTTTCTATAACCGCATCCCTCCACTTCAGCACCAACAAATCGTCCATGTAGGCGGCCAAACACCATCCAAAACCATCCCCAAATCGCCCACTCTATTTCCGGGACGTCCCCTGACTCAAGATCATAGAAAATGGGCAGAACCACGTGACCTGATGATCTCTGAGCCTTTTGTTGCACGCCAGGATCTCCACCAGCTCGTTCAAGCACTATCTTGAGTTGGCATAGTTTGCATTGAACAGGACGAGGGCAACCGTGGAGCAGTGAATCGCGTTGAGCAGCTTGGGCTCGATGAAAACCCCGGTCTCCACTTTGTCATTGTCCCAGAAGAAGTAGATCCCGGCCTGCCTCAGCGCGTGGAAGAGGTGGGCCACGAAGGTCTTCCTTATGTCCTCGCCCCTAAAGCTCACAAACACGTTGTACTTCCATTGGTGGGTCGAAGGAGAAGATGAATCACGTCGCTTGACTTTTTCAGTTCCCATGGGGGACAGCCCGTGATTGAGTGAGAGAGCGTGAAAGAGTTCCAAACTCTTCATTGCAAGCGACCCATAGGAATGGAAGAGGCAGAAGGCGCAAGCGGCGAACGGGAAGGAAGGATGAGAAGTCAAAGCTCCGTTGAACGTCCGGAGCAGGTGGAGAGGTAGACTTCATTTGTTCAATAGTTTATTGAAGAGAGGACTTGGTCGCTCGAAAGATTTACGTTTGAATCCTCAGGCCAGACAATGAACCCATCTCCCTCAAAAGCTTGGAAGCTTTGTCTACGCGACGGAGAAAATGTTATGTGGGTGGAGTCCCACCTTCTGAGTCAAACCCCTCTCTCTCTCTCTATCTCTTTAAAAATTCTCTCCCTCCAAGGGCCCACCGAAGTATATCGTTTATACTGCTACTTGGAGTACTTCATATTTCTACTTAAAGGTAGGTTCCATGAAACGAGTTTGGGTTACTTGTCTATTCGAGGTCAAGTTTGATTTTTTTCATACTTGCTAACTTTCGTAAACACCGGATTTCTTCTCTTTTCTATTTTCCCATCTTTTTTGTTGTCTAGGTTTCCAAATTTTTGAGTTGTTTATATTGAGGAAATTTCCCAAATTTATTTTGAAGATTGACAAGACCTATCCAGAGTAAAGACTTTAATTCTAATGATAAATATTTTTCAGGAGGAAAATCTGTAGAAGATATCAAGTAAAACTAGAGTAGTGGCTTCATTATTTCATTCTTTATGTGTTCTGTCAAATGACTAGGAATGAGACAAATTCTTGTGTAACGGTTAGTGGCAATTGATTGGATTTCTTGCCTTATATATAAAGAGTTCTAAAGGAAGGTTTTCCAAGATATCTTTCAGAGATTTGACTTTCCTAGAACAATATACTTGAGGTGAGGATTATTTCCAAGTTGAAGCACTTGACTTATGGAAACCTAAATTGTTGTATGGGTGGTAGAATCTATAGGAAGCTTTTTTCTCAGTATCCTTGAAGCGATCAGATCTTCTAAGTAAGATCTAGGCCAATGGGTAGATTGATTGGATAATCCTCCTGGAGATTTGTCCAATGGTCAACTTGGACTGGGAAGAGTATAAAAGTAGATCTCGAAGTTGAAGGAATAATTGCAAAATAAGAGAACTGAAATTTTTAATTCCAAAGTCTGAAGAGTACTCTCTCTCTCTCTCTCTCTCTCTCTCTCTCTCTCGTGCGCGCACGTGTGACGCCAGTTGTCTCTGGCCACCTCATATTGCATGACATTCCTCGTCGCGCATCCTTGCATCCTCTGGCGAGCATCCTTCAACCGACGAATCTCTCTTGATTTTATCCTGAAGCTAACATCCATGCAACGGAAGGAGAAAGAAGAAGGAAGAGGGGAGTTGGCTGGGCCGCAGAGGAAAAGAAGATAATTGGGCCTCGCGGGGCCCTTAAGGGGGTTGTCGGGGTGAGGGGAAGGAAGAAAGAAGAGAAAGAAAAGGGGCCGAGCTCACTTCATGCAAGGGTAAAAGAAAGAAGGGGAGAATGCCCAGCCTTGGCTTGGCCCAATTCTATTTTTGATTTTGATTTTTTAAATAATATTACTATTAATTTTTTTTTTATTTCTTCAAAGATTTTGAATAAATAATACTAGTAATGCAAATGTTCCTATGGCTTGCTTGATAACCACTGCGGCTCCTCTCACCTTACAAGACATCTTTTGAGGCTGAGTCCCCTCAGGTACTGAAAATGCACTAATTGATTAATTAGTGTAGTTAAGTTTCCAACCTTATATTCTCTATTATCTAGGAAGTAAAGTATGCTCTCATGCTTTACTTTGTTTCTAGTCGATCCAAATAGACTAGTGGCGACTTTTCATTAGGAAATTTTTATAAACACTCCAATGTCACATGAGGTATGGATTTGGGAGAGCCTACGCCTAATCATGGATTGTAGGCTCTCATTAAGAAATATTTATAAACTCACCAATGCCATGTGAGGTATGGGTTTGGGAGAGCCTACGCCTAATTATGGACTGTAAGCCGTCCTTTAAGCAATATCCCTAAAGTTATAATTCCCGTAAATTCTACTTATGTTTACAAGCATAATTATTTTCTTGTTCTCATAGATTTTACTTTTACAACTTATTATTAGTTATGAAAGATACTTATGATTTATTTCCTCCAAAAAAATTTTCTTGTAAAGTTTTATTGAGAGAAAAGGAAAAAAAAAATTCTCCCTATCACGTGATCGTAGTACACATTCTTTACTACATACATAAAATATCATGAGATGATAAATGTTTATATATGGATTGAGATTTTACGAGATTTTCCTCTATAATAATAATTTGCAAAAGAAAAGTAACCTTTTCATTAGATAAATTTGTCACACCCCGAACCCCGAGCACGTAACAACCCCTTCTCTTGGTCGAAAGAAAGCGACGTCTCGGGACTCGTCGACGACAATTCATTTTAATCTTTCATTATGTGCAAGTGGAAAATGAGCTATCCCCCATCGCAACAGACAATCAAGCAATCAAACCGGGATAGAGGGATGATAAGCAACAACAACAACTACCTGTATGTGGCACCCCAAACCCTTCTTAGGTCGCCACAGGCACCAACGTTACACCTTATTACATCTCTTAGAAGAAGTGTCGTAATTCATGGACATGTGTATATATATATATTTTAAAATGGTCCCAGTGTGACTCATTAGCGGAAGCAAAATAAAACATCGCCATCTCACCCTCCATCAACCATGATACAATTGCACACCACTAATCATCATAATTAAAAGACAAGCCATGACACTTTATTTACATATTTTCAAGATGGGTTTCTTTGGGTCGGTACATCAAAAGAAAGGCCAGGACATGAAGCCACACTTGGCCTAAAACCCCAAAAAGAAACATTCGGCCCACTACGACTCACGTGCAAGATCCTCCATCACTAGTGTCGGCTAACGATCCCAAAAAGTTTCAGCTCCTACTCGTCACGCACGGGCCCTCACACCCATCCCGGTGCATTAGGCGGTGACGGCGGCAACATCCCACGCATCACTCCGTCGTGACAAATGTGGACGGATATGAACTCTTGGACAACGGGACCCCCAGCCAGGCCTACATCGTACATAACTAAATAGCGCACTCGAATATACGTCAATCCAGGAACAGAGGGACAGCCAAACTCCTTGCACTCGACCTCTACATCGGAAGGTAGGCCGTAAAACACACCCCGCGTGACAGCAGGGAGTGGCATGCTGCTAATCTGAAATGTTGGTCCTCAAAGGCGTGAGTACAACCACTCAACAGGTAAAAGAATCCAATAACCACTCAATGCATCATACAATACAATCACAACATCATACATGCCATTCATGCATCCATGCGTACTCACCTTGAAGCCACACATATACCAATCATACATCATCATCATAATCATATCATATACATGTCATCATGCCATAGGTGATCATCATCATATCATATCATATATGCATATCATCATCATGCCATGGATGATCATCATCATATCATATCATATATGCATATCATCATGCCATGGGTGATCATCATCATATCATATCATATATGCATGATTCAATTTCCACTTTTAACTTTCAATTCGATCACCACATCACCCTTCCTCGGATCATCAATTTCATCCCATACTTTACACTCGCACCCCATCCTGGCATCGCGAGAAAAAAAAACCTCCGTCATTCAGCCATTTAAGGCCACCGGGCATCCGCACCCCCACATTCCGGGCATCTCGCATCCCAACAGGCATCACGAGGCATCCCCTCGGGCAAAGACCTCCGAGGCTTCCGGCACCCAACCATTCCGGGCATCCTGATACTCCCAAGGCCATCCAGCCATGTATCTCTATACATTCTGGGCATCCGGCACGCCCCATCCTGGGCATCCTGATACTCCCAGGGCATCATCATCCGCCACAAATAGTTTCCTCATTTATCATTATTCATGCTTACCAACTTAGGTCTCAACTCAGCATGTCACATGATGTAATGGCAAACAAAATCACTTTCATCTTTGAATCTATACATGCATCATCAGTCATCATCATATATGCAGCAACATGCAATCAATCATAAACATAAAATTTATGGCATTCATACAATTTAGCATAGTCCATTTATCATGCCTTTTGGAATTTATTTAAATTCCAGCTTGTACCATTTTTGACAATATTTAAATTAAATATCCATATGATTCTCAAAAATCACGAAATTAGGACACGTAATAGACAAGACAATAAGACATTGATTTCATGAAAAACATATGGCCAACAAAATTTCACACAAAAGATATCATTCACACAAATACAGCATGAAATTTCGAATAAAAACAGAATGCGCAGTTTTTGAAATAATTCAACTAAAATACCCGAACGACCTCCGAAAATTATGAAATTTTACGAGGTTCTAGTTAAGACACTAAAGTAGATTTTTCATTCAGACTTCTCGGCCAAATTCGTTTTAGATAATTTTCTATAGTCGTCCGAAGCTTCTGGTCGTCATACCGAAACGTCCAGTGTAGTCCTCTCCGAAATACCGAGTTTTTACCCACTTATTCTTCTTCGTTTCCTCTGAAATTTGGATATGTTTTACGTCAATAGGTCCCCTAAAACTTTCATGAAGGGATCTAAGTCAAATTTCCAAAGAACAGTCACCATATGGGTCCATGAAGTCTCGGGTGTCCTGTACCACGTCTCCAGATTTACCGTCTTCAAGAGTAAGTCGATTTACTAGGTTATACTTGTTCATTTTAGTTCAAATTTGAGTATGTTGTATTTTAATATGTCCCCTACAACTTTCATGGAGAAGTCAAAGAGAGATTCCTAGTACAAATCAACATGCAACCACAAATCCACCGAAAGGTTAGTGAAATCGTTCCGGATCTAGTGTCTCCGTAGGATGAGAGTTTGACCCCTCAAAAATCCATCATTTTGTACCAAATTTTAGTATGTTGAAGAAATCAAAGTCAAAATCAATCTCAAAACATGCATTCAAGCTCTCAAAATGTTCTGGCTCAAGCGGTTCATGCGAAAACAGCATGCAACTCAAGAACAAACCCCATTAGCTTCACTCCCATGCCTCCAAACATCCTAGATTCCGACCATACATGCAAGACATTGGTGCAAGAGTAGAAAGTGGACTTCCAACTTGCCTCTAAACCGAGCTAGCGACGAGCACACGGCGGCGAACGGGCGGCAATAGGCGGACGGACGGCGAGCTCCTTCCTCTCCCTCTCGGCTTCTCCTCTCTCGGCCTCTCTCTCTCCCTCTCGCACGGTTCTCTCTCTCACTTGGGCTTGGACGGAAACCAACCGGCCACCTCTCTCTCTCTCTTTTTGTTTCCCCAAACCCCAATCATTTGCAATCATCACTTGCCTCTCCAATGGCCAATGCATGCCATCTCCCTTTTGCCACTTGTCATGATACATGCATGGGCTTGGGCTTGGATTGGGCTTTGGTAGCTATTGGGCCAGCAAATGGGCCGGCCATTCCTCCCCCCCTCTCATGGTCGACGGTCACTTCATGGGCCTCAATGGGCCGGCCATTCGGCCCACCAAAAGCTTAGGCCATTGGGCCTAAGGCCCAACCTAATTAAACCCACAATTTCACTTTCAATTATTTATCTTTAATTATTTCTTTTATAGATTTTTAATTTTTTTTTTAAAATTCACATGGCCAAGAGTAAATCATCCTCATTAATTTATCTAATTTAAAATCTCATAAACACAAGCACAAATCACCTATTCTTAAAAGGAGACTAATGGCTAAAGAATAAACCATAGGTAATTTCATTACCTAATTACGAGCTTTAACACACCTTAGAGCTTGTCTTGAATTTTGGGATGCCACACTGTATATACACTTTTTCATTGGATTAACCAATGAAGGATCGTTTCCGATTTACAAGCCCACCAGAGGGGCCAATCCATCCTTTAAGCTAGACCAAAAAGAAACTATGCTAGGCTAATCCAACTGTACAAAACGAACCCACGAGTTCGGCACCACTATCACTCGGACCCATCAGACTCAGACTCCGTCGGGTCGATCACTGCTGGAGCGGGGGCAGGATTCTCCACTGCACTGGCGAGTGCACCATTCTAAGGGCCTGAAAGCAGTTATACAATAACTAGTGAGATAAAATCTCAGCGAGTTCTCCCCCTAAGCTCCGGTTAGAACGCCAACTCAACTTGGGGTATCTCTCCAGAACCACCCCACACACAAACCAAAGATCAACAACCAACAACCAACCAATAACAACAGCCAGGGCCAACCAACAATTAAATAGTCGATTTGTATGCAACCTTACCTAGTATGCCATACACTATACGTTATATCTAAGCACAATACACGCAATGCACATGGCCATTTGATGATGCAGTTCATCAATCACATACGAGTCGCGTCACAAGCAATCTCACCTGGTCATTACCACACCCTACACTTTATCGATTCATGCGTGCGTGCCATAAACAATGTGATCAGCTCATGCATAATCGGAACCAATGATGCCATCTTTCTCACACGCTCTTGCATCCACACATGTTTTGATTATTACTATCACCCCCCGAACTCTTGTCGAGGCAGCGGGTATTTCAACTATCACCCCCCGAACTCCTATCAAGGTGGCGGGTTCAACTTAGTGATCATGCAAGCACACCACCACAGCCCACTTTTTATCTTTGAGCATTAGCCAATGCGCACAGGCTTGCATATACGACCTCAAATCATTTTCTCATAAAAGCGGTCCATTTTGGTGTCCCTCAAACAAACCATTTTCTTGTTTTTGTGAAAACCATACGATTCAGGTGGATGTCCATGCAATGACACATCCCCTTCACTTCATAAGATCAACACACATGAAACAAGGCAATTTTTCACTCTAGGATGAACAATGCGTGTGAACAGTACCGCATGAACAGTGCACGTGAATAGTAATTTATGAATAGTACAATTTCAGAATTCAATAATTAATAATTTAAATTCAGAAATTAAACACAACATTAATTAAGGCAAACAATCAATTAATTAAGGCAAAACAATGCTTAATTAGACACAAACCACAATTAATTAACAAAAAGCAAGATTAGCCTAAACTAATATTAACAATCTTTCTAACCACCTATCTTAGGGCTAATACAACTTAATTAAACCCCTTAAACTAAAATTAGTCCTAACTAAACCAACCCTAAGTAAGTTTAGGCACTAAACGAAGGATTAGGGTAAACTCACCCGTTAAGCGGACCGGAGACACGGACGCAATGAAGGCGACGCACGGGGACCTCAACCATAGCGATCCAAGGCAATCCCGAGGCTGAAACAATAGCAAGAACCTCTGCCTCTCACTGCAACACTGAAAAACTAGACTACTGGAGGAGAAACAAAGCTGAATGGGCTAGCTGGAGCTCCGACAAGCGGCTGGCTGGCGATCGGCGGCACCTGGGGGTCAAGGGGGACCTACTAGTGGCTGGGCTGGGAGGAGATAGGGTCAGAATAGGAGGAAAATAGCTGAAAAGGCGAAACAATGCAAGCAGGCAGGCGGACCAACGGACCGACAAGCGGCTTCTTCTGACCGGCCAGCGGGTCAGCTGGCGGCTTTGACCGGCAAGTAGCCACCATCGTCTGTATGGAATGGATGTCCTGAGCACTGTGGTGGGTGGCACAAGTGGTGATTTGCATGAGAATGCAACAAACAACTCAAGTTTTTAGAGGAAGGTCAACTGGAGTAGAAGTTGGAAGAAGAATAAACAAGGGAGAGAGAGAGGGTCGATGGTTTGGGGATGAAAAGGGGGAGAGAGAGTGATAGGAGAGCTACTGTCAAGGCCTCATCAAGGTCCTCACATGCTTACTTCAAGTCCCCATGCAAGTGACCTCATATTCTCTCTTGCTCACAACAACTAGGGGCAAAATGGTCATTTCAACTTGCACATTTCCCAATCTGCCCTTGGGCTGAAAATGAAGGGCGGGCCAATGAAACGAGCTCAGGAATTAGTTGGGCTTGAAATGGCTTAAGGTTGACAATGGGCTCGAAAGGGTAAAATGGTTGGTTGGGTCCAACGGGCTCACTTGCTTGACTTGGGCCTTCCATGGTGGCTGTCCCACCTTGGGCCTGAGGCCCATACTAGCCTTGCCCAGCCTACGTCCTCAAAGGCTCGCTTCCTCGGTCCGTAAACCCTTTTTCCCAAATACTTGGCTCAATTGGCACTGTCAACTGTCAAAGTAGCATCCACCAAAAGTGTGTCCCAAACATTCCCAAAAATTCGAAGTCCATTCTCAGATTCTCATGCCATGTCAATTTCGCCCGAATGCCATTTTAATACAACTCAGACTGATAGGTGGCTTTAAGGATTCACGCAGAATCAACTCGTGCCAAACCACGTTCAAGACATCTCGACACATGGACATCCTTGATTACATGAAATTGCGGATGATATATTCTTATTTCAAAGTACACGATTACTAAGAATCGACAGAGGGCTGTTCGTGGACTCGATAATAGTAAACGGAATCACCTATCGTTCCATTATGTTTTGTCCGCAAATCGACTTCTAATCATGCATAAAATCGGCCTACCTATCTACAGGATCGTCCTCAGGCAAGTCTCACGGTCAAGTCGTTTTCCCAAGTCAAGTTCTTTAATCGCACGAGTTCTGTCCTCATTAGCCTTTCCCCTCAAGGTCAATATCTCTGGAGTCATCAATTCCAAGTGAGATCAACCAACAATGCATTGATGAAATTCACATTCATTCATCCCTCAAAAGGGCTCGAATTTCAGGACGTCACAATTCTTCTTCCCGAACAAAAATTTCGGTCTCAAAATTTGCAATTACAGGTACATTCTCAAAAAAATGGGGGTGTTGTTGCTTTATTGCTTCCTCACTTTCCCATGTAGCTCATTCTGTCTCGTGATGTTGCTAAATCACCTTAACTAAGGTGATAGTCTTGTTTCGAAGCACTTGCTCTTTACGATCCTCTATTCGTATCGACCTCTCCACATATGACACCCTGTCGTCTACTTCCGATTCTTCAAAGTTCAATACATGAGTCGGGTCTGGTTCATACTTTCTCAACATGGACACGTGGAAAACATCATGTAATTGTGCAAGCTTCGGTGGCAAGGCAAGACAATACGCTAGAACCCCGATCCTTTCCAAAATTTCAAAGGGTCCAACATACCTCGGAATTAACTTTCCTTTCTTGCCGAACCTGGAAGTACCCCTCATTGGCGATACTTTCAAAAACACATGATCACCCACCTTAAACTCCAACGGTTTATGACACTTGTCTGCATAGCTCTTCTAACGACTCTGAGCGGTCTTTAATCTGTCTTGAATAATTTGAACTGCTACCAAAGATTGCTGAACTAACTCTAGCCCCGTGATTTTTCGCTCACCAACCTCATCCCAAGAAAGCGATGTTCTTGCAGGGTCTCCCATATAAAGCCTGAAATGGTGCCATTTTCATGCTCTGCTGATAGTTGTTGTTATAGGCAAACTCAACCAAGTGAAGCTGCTCTTCCCAACTGCCTTTAAAATCTATAACACAGGCTCGTAACATGTCCTCAAGAGTTTGGATCATCCTTTCTGATTGACCGTTCGTCTGCAGATGGTACGCTGTACTATACTGCAATTTCGTCCCCAAAGCGGTTTGCAAACTTTTCCAGAAAGTTGCAGTAAACTTAGGATGACCATCAGACGTGATCGTTACTGGAACTCCATGAATGCGTGCAATCTGATGCATGTACAACTCTGCATACCTATCCAACGTAAAATCCTTCCGTACGGTAATAAAGTGAGCTGACTTTGTCAATCTGTCAACCACTACCCAAATCGAGTCATTTCCTTGCTAACTCCTTGGCAATCCCATCACAAAATACATGGTAATGTGTTCTCACTTCCACTCAGGAATCTTAAGAGGTTGTAGCAGTCCACCAGGCTTACAATGCTAAGCCTTTACCTGCTGGCACGTCAAACATTTAGCCATGTGCTTTGCAATGTCCAACTTCATACCATTCCACCAGAAGTGCTACTTCAAATTTTGATACATTTTCATATTGCCATGGTGGATGCTATAGTTACTACAGTAAGCTTCTGACAAGACTGCTTCCTTAAGTTCTGCATCACTTGGAACGCATAACCATCCCCGAAACCTCAATGTCCCATCCTCAAACACTTGAAAGTCTGCTTTTCTCTTTGCCTAATCCATCTGCAAGATCTTAAGAACTTTAGGATCCATCGCTTGGGCACTTTTTATCCTACTTTGCATCTCAGGCTCCACCCTTAAAGTGGCCATTAGACAAGCAAGATGGCCAACCTCAATCTTGAAATCTGAGTCCTTGACTCCCTCCAAAAGAATCCATTCCTATACCATCATCTGAGCAATTGTCGACTTTCAACTGAGTGCATCTACCACTTTATTCGCTTTCCCCGGATGAAACAAAATCTCGCAATTATAGTCCTTAAGAAGTTCCATTCATCACCGTTGTCTCATGTTCAACTCTTTCTGAGAGAACAAATACTTCAAACTCTAATGATTTGTAAAAATTGGAAACCTTTCCCCACACAAGTAATGTCTCAAAACCTTAAGTGCAAAGATGATCGCCGCTAGTTCCAAATCATGCGTCGAATAGTTAAGCTCGTGAGGCCTTAACTATTAGGATGTGTATGCAACCACCTTGCCATGTTGCATTAACACGCAACCTAGTCCTTTATACGACGCGTCACTGTAGATTTCGTACCCACCAAGACTAGACAAAATTGTTAGTATACGTGCGGTAGTCAGCTTCTGCTTAAGCTCTTGAAGACTACGCTCGCACTAATCTATCCATTCAAACTTCTTTTCCTTCTTCAGTAATTGATTCATCGGCATGGCTATTGCTAAAAATCCTCCCACGAACCGTCTGTAGTAACCTACCAATCCCAAAAAGCTTCTGATCTTTGTCATTGTCATAAGTCTCGGCCAATTCATGACAGCTTCGACCTTAGTCGGGTCAATGGAGATCCCTTCACCTGAAATTACATGCCCTAAAAATGCCACGCAAGATAACCAAAACTCGTACTTGCTGAACTTAGCATAAAGCTCATGCTCTCTCAAGGTCTACAATACTAATCTCAGGTGTTCCTCATGATCCTCGGGACTCCTCAAGTATACTAGTATATCGTCAATGAACATAATCACAAATTGGTCCAAATACTTATTGAACACCCGGTTCATCAAGTCCATAAAGGTTGTAGGGGCGTTCGTCAATCCAAATGACATTACCGTAAACTCATAATGACCATAGCTTGTCCAAAACGTTGTCTTCGGTATATCTTCATTTTTTATCCTCAACTGATGATAGCCTGTCCTCAGGCTTATCTTGGAAAATACCGAGGCTCCTTGAAATTGGCCGAACAAATCAACAATCCTTGGCAACGGATACTTGTTCTTGATGGTTACATGATTGAGCTGTCGGTAGTCAATGCAGAGACACAATGACTCTTCTTTTTTTCCTTACAAATAATACCAACGCTCCCCAAAGGGATGCACTAGGACGAATGAATCCTTTATCCAGTAACTCTTGCATCTACACCTTCAGTTCCTTCAATTCTGACAAAGTCATCCTATAAGGCGCCTTCGAAATCAGTTCAGTCTAGGGGCCAACTCAATCATAAACTCAATCTCCCTCTCTAGAGGTAATCTCGGCAATTCCTTAGGAAATACATCCATGTACTCTTGTACCACTGCAATATCTTCCACATTTGATCCTTCTACCAGCGTATTCGCAACTAATGCCAAATACCCTTGGCATCCAGATTCCAATAACCGAGTCACCTCAAGTGACGAAATCAGAGGAACGGAGGGTCCACCTCGATTTCCAACAAACTCAAAACTATCACCCTCTACTGAGTTAAACTGAATTGTCTTCCCATGACAATTCACCATAGCTTGTTGCTTGGTGAGCCAATCCATGCCAATTATGACATCAAAGTCAGACATTGCTATTGCAATTAAATCAATGACTTCCTCGCGACCACCCACAACTAACTTACAGCCAGAACAACCTAACTTAGATAATATCTTATCCTTAAACGGAGTAGAAATACTATAAACCACTCCCAAGGATTTGAGACTTAACCCCACTAGCTTAACAAAACGATCAGCAACAAAAGAATGCGTAGCACCTGAATCAAATAACGCATAAGCAGCGTGATCATGCAAGGATACCGTACCTATAACAATGGCGAGCGAATCCTCCGCCTCTCCCCGGGTAACGGCATAAACTCGTCCTTGTGATAGGGGTCTACCTTGGTTGTTTGGCAGTGCGTTCCCAACATGTCGTCCTTCCTGTGGCGATGGCAAGATAGTCCTCACAGGCCTACTTGGACAATTCGCCACTCGGTGGCCCTGCTAACCACATCTGAAGTAGACTCTTGTCATTGAAGGATATGGGAGATTTCCATGTTTCCTTCCACATACTCGACAAACTCCCATGGCATTGGGTGTCGGCTTTCCCACGTAGTTCTTTCTGTTGGGTGGGATGGGATTCCTTCTTCCCATCATCGATCCCTTTCCAAACCAATGATTATCTCGGTTAGGCGCGAACCGCGAGCCAAATGCGGTCGCCCTCTTGATCATGTTCTTCTCTATCATATGCACCCTCTCGTACATCTCATCAAAGCTCTTTAAATTCACGAGCACCAACTGGTCTTTCAACTCTGGCTTCAAGCCATCTCTAAACCGTATCGCCCTATCTATAAGGTCCTCCACCACCCTCAGCGCATACTTGGCCAACTCAGCAAACTTCACCTCATACTGATCCACTGACATTTGATTCTGGCGAAGCTGTCGGAACTCTGCCATCTATGAGAAGTACTTTCCATTGAAAGCCTAACAAAAGGCACCCCAAGTCTGAGCTGTGCCTTTACGGAACACTCTTCCTTGAGTGGCTTCCCACCATGTACTGGCATTACCTTGAAGCTGATAAGCCGCCAGAAGCACTCTATCTTCCTCTGAACATCTCAGCACTGTGAAGGTCTTCTCGATATCCCTTAACCAAAGAGTCGCAGCCTCAGGGTCGCCCACGCCACTGAACCTCGGTGGCTTAAGTCTCAGGAACTGCTTTACCAGTTTGTGCAATAGTCTCTCACAGGCCTCACCTCTCACTACGGGAACCTCTGGGACCTCAGCAGGAGCAACAGGAATAGTGGCAGTGGTGGCGGTGGCGGCAGCAACGGCGGCGATAGTAGCCGTAGTAGTAGCAGCAGCAACTCGACTCTCAGCCTACTATCCTAACAAAGTCTTTAGTGCCAACAAGATCTTGTCTAACTTGGGGTCCTCTTGCACTCTAGCTCTACCACTAGTTTGACCAGTCGTTGCTCTATGCCCAGGGGCTCTCTACTAAGGATTGCTCATCATTCTAGACACTCACTAGTCCTGCTTTCTAATTCCAACTAGGAATTAGAAACTATGAGCAACCCGCCACAACACAAGATCACACAAGCAATCACAAGCACATAAAATAAATGCCATCCCTATTTCACTATCTCGGAAACCCCAAGCACCTTATCACTCCAGGTCTCAACATTGCTTAAATACCAAAACAAGGCAGGGATGTTACGCCCCGAACCTCAAGCATGCAACAACCCCTTCTCTTGGTCGAAAGAAAGCGACATCCTAGGACTCGTCGACGACCATTCATTTTAATCTTTCATTATGTGCAGTGGAAAATGAACTATCCCTCATCACAACAAACAATCAAGCAATCAAATAGGGATAGAGGGATGAACAGCAAGAACAATAGCAGTTACCCGTATATACACTTTTTCATTGGATTAACCAATCGAGGATCATTTCTGATTTACAAGCCCACCAGAGGGGCCGATCCACCTCTAAGCCAAACCAAAAATAAACTAGGCTAAGCTAATCCAACTATACAAAACGAGCCCACATGTTCAGCACAACTATCACTCGAACCCATCGAACTCAGACCCCGTCAAGTCGATCACTGGTGGAGCGGGGTCAGGTGTCACATGTGGCATCCCAAATTTAATGACAAGCCATAAGTTCCTAATTAGGTGATAGAATTTCTTTTGGCTTATGCCTTAGCCAATTTGTCTTTTAATTTGATGATTTGCGTATTTAAATTTATAGATTAATAATTGGCCAAGAGATTATAAATTTAAATCTTAATAAGCAAAGTGTCCCAAGACTTTGGCCAAGATGAAATTTGAATTTGGAAATATTTATAGAAAGGAATTCAAAAAAAAAAAAAAAAAGGGAAAAGGGGATTAAATTCGAATGGGCCTTGGACCCATTGGCCTAGAGCTTGGTGGGCCAAGCTTGTCGGCCCATTAGAGCCCAAGAGGAGAGAATTCGACCAGCCCAAAAGGGAGTGGCCGGATGGGCCTAAGCCCAAGCCCAATCAAATTCAAATTTAAAACCCAATATGACAAGTGGCAAGGAGAAGGCCATGCATTGGCCATGGTAGAGGCAAGGTAATCATGAGCTTTAGGGGATATAAAAGGGATGAGGAGAGAGAGATGGCCGGTTCTTTGTTCAATTCATCCAAAGAGAGGGTGAGAAAGAGAGAGAGTTTGAGAGAAAGGGAGAGAAACCGAGAGGGAAGGAGGCGGAGCCGGAGGGGTGCGCCGTTCGTTCGCCGTGTTCCGTCGCCGTTCGTCGTTGCTTGTTCGTCTTTAAGGCAAGTGGGGTCCTTAACTTCTCTTGCATGTCTGTTTTGTTGGTTGCATGTTCGGTTTTAGGTGTGATTTGGGCGAAAAACCGAGGTAAGGGTTGGATGTGTTCAAGCTATGTGACTGTTTTCGTTTGGTTTGTGGTAGTCAGTATATTAGTCGAGCTTGCATGTGTACTTGGAGTGCGATTTTGGTTTCGATGTCTTCATGAAAGTTGAAGCTAACGTCTTGTACTATGACATACTAAAAATTCGTAGACAACGATGGAGATTTGGGGGGTCAAAAGATCTATTATACGGAGACTTAGATCTACGAAATCTTCACTGACCTTTTGTTGATTTCTTGGTTGTATGTTGATTTCTGTTGGCGATCTCACTTTGTTGTCTTCTTGAAAGTTGTAGGAAACACCTTAAGCTACAACATACTCAAATTTGAAACAAAAGTAACGTGTATAACTTGGTGAATCGGTTAGATCTTGGAGATGGTTGATTCTGGTGAGATGTACCGAGACACCCGAGACTTCATGGACTAAAATGGTGACCATAATCTGGTTATTTGACCTAGATTTATGCATGAAACTTGTAAAGGACACCTTGGTACATAACATACTCAAATTTCAGAAGAAACGAAAGAGAATTGATGGGTGAAAACTAAGAAATTCGGAGGAGTGTGTTCTGGACGTCGCGGTAGTGGTTCCAGAAGCTTCGTAGGGTTGTAGAAATAAACCAAGAAATATTTTGGCTTAGAGTTCTTAATGAAAAAGGTACGAAAATGTGTTGGCTATCACCCTGTAAAATTTCGTAATTTTTGAAGGCCATATGAATATTTTAATCGAATTATTTTGGAAACTGTGCATTCTGTTGATGTCCGAAATTACATGTTGTGTTTGTGTGAATTATGATTCTTGTGTGGAATTTGATTGGGCATGTATCTTTCAGGAAATTGCTATCTTATTGACTTGTCTACCACTAGCCTTAATTTCACGATTCTTGAGAATCATATGAATAGTTAAATATTTTCTGAAAGTGGTATTTGCTGGAATTTTGTATGGATTGGATGATGATGTATTGATGCATGCATGACTATGAATTGAGATGCATGTATGAATTGAATGCTGCATATGATCTTGTTGTTCGTTATATTGTGTGCCGTGATGAGTTGAGAACCAAAATGGTGACCATGGATAATGATGAATGAGGAAGCCGTTTGTGGCGGATGATTATTCCCCGTGAGTTTCGGGATGCCCAAAGGTTCGAATGAGTCGATGCCCTTTGGATGCCTGGTTGTATTATGAATACATGCCCAGAGGTTTTCCCCGGGAGTGTCGGGATGCCCGGTTGTATTATGATACATACTCGGAGGGTGAGGGGTTGTATCATGATGCATGCCCGGAGGGTAGGGGTAACCATTTTCATGGCGAGCCCCGGAGATTCCTCGTGATGCCGGGTGGGGTGCGAGATGCCCAGAGGTTCGAATGAGTCGATGCCCTTTGGATGCCCGGTTGTATCTTGGATACATGCCCGGATGCCTCGTGATGCTAGTTGGGATACGAGATGCCCGGAATGTGGGGGTGCCGGATGCCCGGTTGTATCTTGGATACATGCCCGGAGGTTTTTCTCGCATGAGATGCGAGTGTAAAATATGAGATAAAATTGATGAATCGAGGAAGGGTGATGTGGTGATCAAATTTAAAGATAAAGATGAAAATTAACTCATGGCATGACATGGTATGATATGCATGGTGATATGCATGATGATATGCATGATGATGGAGATGATGATATGTGATGTGATATGATGATCACCCATGGTATGATATGCATGGTGATATGCATGATGATGGAGATGATGATATGTGATGTGATATGATGATCACCCATGGTATGATATGCATGGTGATATACATGATGATGGAGATGATGATATGTGATGTGATATGATGATCACCCATGTGATGATATGCATGATGATATGCATGATAATGATGATGATGTGTGATGTGACCTGATGATCATCCATGGTATGATATGTATGATGATATGCATGATGATGGAGATGATGATATGTGATGTGATATGATGATCACCCATGGTATGATATGCATGGTGATATGCATGATGATGGAGATGATGATATGTGATGTGATATGATGATCACCTATGATAATATATGCATGATGATGATGTGTGATGTGACCTGATGATCATCCATGGTATGATATGCATGATGAAATGCATGATGATGACAATGATATATGATATGCCATGATGATGATGATATATGATGTGATGCATGATATGCATGATTACAAGGTAAGTGATGCTTGCAACGTGTGATGATATGCATGATGCATTGGAATGTTATTGGATTTCCCTATCTGCTGAGTAGTTGTACTCACCCCTTTTGGGGACCAACATTTCAGATTAGTAGATGGATTGAGCGGTTGGATATGACCGTAAGAAGGAGGATAGCAAAGGAGGGAACTTTTGGACGCCGACAATAATTGATGGACTCTAAAGTATACGACTGTTGGAAGAGATGTCGGTCATCTTTTGAAGTATAGCCTAATATAAAAAGCTATGGCATTTCGATGTACCGACTGAAGATGTCCATCTGCTTTATGTAAATAAAAGTGTACGGCTTTAACTTTTATAAGAGGTTTAGTAGGTGTGCATCGTTTTCTGAATATAGGGAAGGGAGTTTGTTGGATGTGCTTCCGTATATGAATTGAGCAAGGGACCTATAAAAAAAAAAATGTAAACCCCCAGGTTGTATGGACCCACTGCAATTGATAATGGTATCAGAGTAATATGTTAATAAGGAAAGTGAATGGTAAGCGATGTGGCGACCCTAATCGGATCGGGGGCCGTCGAGGGGTGTCACATCCTTTGTTGGTATCAGAGCAAATGGTTATAGGTGGAGTGATAAGGAGCCTCATTTGGAAATTGAGGAAACATGATGACAATACACACCATAGGAACTAAAATGAAATAATTGAATAACGGGTGATGAGAATTCACTCGTAGATCCCTAGTAGTTTGTTTTGAGTTATCTTTGGTGCCAGTAACATGTATATGTTACTTATGTAGTGATAGTAATTGCTTTGAGTGGAGGCAGTGAGTCTCAGATTATTCCTGAGGCAATGCTTGGAAATTGCAGGAGAGTCATGGTGTGAGCTGGAAGTGCTCATCCATCGAGGGCTGAAGCCTCTGCTGCAAGGGCTGAACCCCGAATGGAAGACATCCTGCAAGCATTGGCCAATATTGGAAATCTGATGGAAAGGCAAGTGCAGCAACAACCCGGAGTGGAACGTTGCCCTCAAGGACTGGTGGAACAATTCCTAAAGCTGAAACCACTTAAGTTTAGTGGGATAGGAAGTCCTGAGGAGGCGGAACAATGGATCGATGGGATGGAACGAATTTTCCGGTTGTTGGACTGCAGTGATGCTGAGAGAATAGTTTTGGCAGAGTACCAGCTGGAGGGAAATGCAAAGTTTTGGTGGAGAGCCTCGAAGGATATAATCTTTCCACCAGGCACTGATGTGAACTGGGATGAGTTTGTTAGGGCTTTCAATAGGAAGCATTTCTCTGATTGTGCCAAGGATAGAAAGATCACTGAATTTGTTCAGTTAGAACAAAGGGAGCTGACAGTAGACCAATATAAGGCAAAATTTTCTGAATTATCTAGGTATGCTCCTAGGTTGGTTGAGGATCGAGAGGAAAAGGCTAAGAGATTTCTGAAAGGATTAAGGACAGATATTAGAAAACAACTAGTGCCTCTAAATATAAGGGATTATAATGGGATTTATGAGAGGGCACAGTTGGTGGAGCAAGAGTTAGTGAGAGAGCAATCAGAATCTAAGAAACAAATGACCTTTAGTGATGTCCGAAGGGGTAAGAGACCTTATCCTGATCAAGGTCAGCCTTGGGAATCTAAGAAGAGGAATAATTTTGGGAATTCTAGAAAGGTCAGGAGTGGCCCGATTCTAGGAAGAGTACCCTACCAGGGTAACATTTGTCAGAGATGTGGTGGACAACATGGACCAGGACCTTGTAATGATCGATTGAAATGTTTTGGCTGTGGGCAAAGAGGTCACTTTAAGAAAGATTGTCCACAAGGAAGGTTGCAACCGAATGTTAGCTCGGTGCGACAGGTACAACAAAGTACTATTGAACCAAATCCACCAAGGAATCCACAGAGGCTGCCACCACAAGGAAGGGTGTATACGGTCACTCAAGAGGAAGCAAGAGCTTCCAAAAGTGTTATCTCAGGTATGATTTTGATAGGGGGATAAGAAGGTATATGCATTATTTGATGTGAGTGACTTGCATTCATTTGTGTCCGAAAAATATAAATGATTGTGAGTAGTAGGAACCGAATCTCTAGATATGCCTCTTCGTATTTCTACATCACTGAAAGATATGTTGTTATCTATATTGGCATGTGAGATGAGTGACATAACCCTAGTGGAATGAGATTTGGAAATGGACTTGATAGTGATAGTTATGTATGACTTTGATGTTATCGTAGGAATGGACTAGCTTCGTAAGCAATGGATTAGGATGAATGATCTCCTGAGATAGTACTTACTCGTGCGCTAAGGATAAAACCGTGAGGCTAAGAATGGGATAAGCCAAAATGGATAATAACTCTGTAAGTAAATCCCTATTGAAACGAGACCCTTCAGTAGATGTGTAGTTTGGGTTCGAACCAAGCGAAAGCTGGTGTACCTGTAACGTCCTGGTTTGATGAGGGCGGGAGTGGACGCCGAGGTCGAGGACCCGAACAAGGAGCGGCTCTGGCAGGCTTCTAGAATGGCAAAAGGGGACAGGAGTGAACCGAACTATGAACTGAACTGGAAAGGTAGTGTTTTGGGATAATTTTGTCGAGTAGCGCGGTGGAAGCATGGTTAAGCTTGTAGAACTCTTGTCGTGAGAAAGAAGGATGGTTGATGCGGTTGTGCTTTAATAATAGGCAATTGAATCATGTAATTGTTAAGAGTAAGTGCTCATTACCTAGAATTGATGACGTATTCGACCAACTGCAAGGAAGCTTGGTTTTTAATTAACTTGAGATCAAGATATTGACTAAGGATTAAGAAGGAAGACATTTCTAAGATTGCATTTAGGACTCACTATGGATACTATGAGTTCTTGGTTATGCTATTTGGATTGACGAATGCCTTAGTTGCATTCATGGATTTAATGAACATGATACTTAAGCTTTATTTGGATTAAATTGTGATTGTCTTCATCTGATGATATCCTAATATATTCTAAAGCACCTAAAGGACATGCGTAGCATCTAAGCGTGGTGTTGCAAGCAAGGCTTAAGAAGTGAATTATGGAGAGTGAGTTATGGATTTAAGGATTAAGTTATGATCATTTGAGCTAAGTAGTGACTTCCTATTTGAGGATTTCATTGAAAGTCTTGATGCATTACATGGAGGTATTTAGTATGTATAGATTGATCTTGGAAGTCATGAGTTTGAGTGGTCATATGAGACATGAAATTAATTGTGGTTTATATGTCAGAATAATAGGTTTAATTGACAATGATCAACTTTTAATTTTAGGTGATGATCTCAGTTTGAAAAGGATTTGGTGGAATTAGTGAATGTGATCATTTGTGGTTATAGACTTTCCAAGGTGAAATGGTGAAAGTTCATATTGTGGATTTGATGAGTGATTAGTCTAAGTAATGATCATTTAGGATGAGATCCGAGATGTATTCAGTGGAAACTAGACAAGTTCTATTTTGATGGATTGTCGATCTATGAATTAAATAAGTCTTGGTGGACTATAGATATTTGAATCGAAGGAATGATGCTATATTTTAGGCTTGAATTCATGTTATAATGAAGGTGTAGTGAATGTCTTTGTTGGACTGAACCAAATGAGTTGTTAATGGTGCTGATTTTGATGGTTCTAGGCTTGAATTGATGGTGACTAAGGTATAGGAATGATTCGGCTAAATGGTGTGTTAGATTGGAAATACTTGAGTTTGGATGTTTTCAAAGCTCTAAGATTTTGCATGTAAATTACTTTGAAAATCTTAAGGTTGGGATTGAGTTTGATGACTCGCCGATGCATTGATTTCGGTATTTCAAGAAAGGCTTAGGCTTTTGGTATTTCAAAGTTTTTAGTTTCAAAAATCTTTACGACAGGACCAATATTATCGACTCACCGAACTATGATTTTCAATACTTCAAGAAATGCTTATGGTTTTGGAGAAAATTATCACATGTACATTCCAAGTTTTGAACCTCAATTGAAAAGCAGATTTTGATTGTGAGCTGTTTTAGAAAATCTCTTGAATTTCATCAAAATTTATGAGTACTGTGACACCGAACAAAGAATTCTGAACTTTTTATAGAAAACATTCCAACCCATCGGAGTTGGGATTGAGATTAGAATTTGCCAACGTACCGATTTAAATTTTACTAAGGGTTTTGATAAAGTATTTTATTTCGCGCCGTGATGCAAGTGCAACTCAAGGCTTTACATGTGAATTCCGAAAAACATTTGAAATTTAAACGTGATCATGGACTTTATGGAATTAGTATCATGCTTTGATTTTGTGAATTGGTTTCAACGATATGAGATTTACCTATTTTCAAAGACTATTACTGTTATATTGCTGTGTCTTTGAAATCCCTATTTTACATCATTTAATATCATAAAGTGGGATTTTCAAGAACTCAAAGGATTTTCCACATTGGTGATTTGAAAACGTTTTGACATGGAAATGACATATGATTTCAAAGCTTGCTGTTGTTGTTGAATGCTTTTAAAAACCTCAGTTTGTATTGTTTGATTTCATGAAGGAAGATTCTCAAGCATTCAAAAGAAATTTCAAATGTGGTTATTGTTTTAAAACTGATTTTGGTGTTGAGATAAATTAAGATGTGTTAAGAGCTTGCATCCTTAACTTTAGAGGAAGTATCAACCCGACCCTAGTTGCATACTCGATCATGAAGCCATCAAAATAGATGAGGAAGTGAGGTACATTGAAGAGCCTGTGCAAGTATTGGATTGAAATAAACAAATTCTCAGGACCAAGAGAATTCCATTGGTTAAGATATTATGGCGATATCATGATGTGGAGGAAGCCACATGGGAGAGTGAAAATGAGATGAGGGAAAGGTACTCTCACTTATTTCAAGAGACATAGGGGATGTCTAATTTCGAGGACGAAATTCTCTAAGGAGGGGAGAGTTGTGGCATCCCAAATTTAATGACAAGCCATAAGTTCCTAATTAGGTGATAGAATTTCTTTTGGCTTATGCCTTAGCCAATTTGTCTTTTAATTTGATGATTTGCGTATTTAAATTTATAGATTAATAATTGGCCAAGAGATTATAAATTTAAATCTTAATAAGCAAAGTGTCCCAAGACTTTGGCCAAGATGAAATTTGAATTTGGAAATATTTATAGAAAGGAATTCAAAAAAAAAAAAAAAAAGGGGAAAAGGGGATTAAATTCGAATGGGCCTTGGACCCATTGGCCTAGAGCTTGGTGGGCCAAGCTTGTCGGCCCATTAGAGCCCAAGAGGAGAGAATTCGACCAGCCCAAAAGGGAGTGGCCGGATGGGCCTAAGCCCAAGCCCAATCAAATTCAAATTTAAAACCCAATATGACAAGTGGCAAGGAGAAGGCCATGCATTGGCCATGGTAGAGGCAAGGTAATCATGAGCTTTAGGGGATATAAAAGGGATGAGGAGAGAGAGATGGCCGGTTCTTTGTTCAATTCATCCAAAGAGAGGGTGAGAAAGAGAGAGTTTGAGAGAAAGGGAGAGAAACCGAGAGGGAAGGAGGCGGAGCCGGAGGGGTGCGCCGTTCGTTCGCCGTGTTCCGTCGCCGTTCGTCGTTGCTTGTTCGTCTTTAAGGCAAGTGGGGTCCTTAACTTCTCTTGCATGTCTGTTTTGTTGGTTGCATGTTCGGTTTTAGGTGTGATTTGGGCGAAAAACCGAGGTAAGGGTTGGATGTGTTCAAGCTATGTGACTGTTTTCGTTTGGTTTGTGGTAGTCAGTATCTTAGTCGAGCTTTCATGTGTACTTGGAGTGCGATTTTGGTTTCGATTTCTTCATGAAAGTTGAAGCTAACGTCTTGTACTATGACATACTAAAAATTAGTAGAAAAAGATGGAGATTTGAGGGGTCAAAAGATCTATTATACGGAGACTTAGATCTACGAAATCTTCACTGACCTTTTGTTGATTTCTTGGTTGCATGTTGATTTCTGTTGGAGATCTCACTTTGTTGTCTTCTTAAAAGTTGTAGGAAACACCTTAAGCTACAACATACTCAAATTTGAAACAAAAGTAACGTGTATAACTTGGTGAATCGGTTAGATCTTGGAGATGGTTGATTCTGGTGAGATGTACCGAGACACCCGAGACTTCATGGACTAAAATGGTGACCATAATCTGGTTATTTGACCTAGATTTATGCATGAAACTTGTAAAGGACACCTTGGTACATAACATACTCAAATTTCAGAAGAAACGAAAGAGAATTGATGGGTGAAAACTAAGAAATTCGGAGGAGTGTGTTCTGGACGTCGCGGTAGTGGTTCCAGAAGCTTCGTAGGGTTGTAGAAATAAACCAAGAAATATTTTGGCTTAGAGTTCTTAATGAAAAAGGTACGAAAATGTGTTGGCTATCACCCTGTAAAATTTCGTAATTTTTGAAGGCCATATGAATATTTTAATCGAATTATTTTGGAAACTGTGCATTCTGTTGATGTCCGAAATTACATGTTGTGTTTGTGTGAATTATGATTCTTGTGTGGAATTTGATTGGGCATGTATCTTTCAGGAAATTGCTATCTTATTGACTTGTCTACCACTAGCCTTAATTTCACGATTCTTGAGAATCATATGAATATTTAAATATTTTCTGAAAGTGGTATTTGCTGGAATTTTGTATGGATTGGATGATGATGTATTGATGCATGCATGACTATGGTGACCATGGATAATGATGAATGAGGAAGCCGTTTGTGGCGGATGATTATTCCCCGGGAGTTTCGGGATGCCCAAAGGTTCGAATGAGTCAATGCCCTTTGGATGCCTGGTTGTATTATGAATACATGCCCAGAGGTTTTCCCCGGGAGTGTCGAGATGCCCGGTTGTATTATGATACATACTGGGAGGGTGAGGGGTTGTATCATGATGCATGCCCGGAGGGTAGGGGTAACCATTTTCATGGCGAGCCCCAGAGATTCCTCGTGATGCCAGGTGGGGTGCGAGATGCCTAGAGGTTCGAATGAGTCGATGCCCTTTGGATGCCCGGTTGTATCTTGGATACATGCCCGGATGCCTCGTGATGCTAGTTGGGATACGAGATGCCCGGAATGTGGGGGTGCCGGATGCCCGGTTGTATCTTGGATACATGCCCGGAGGTTTTTCTCGCATGAGATGCGAGTGTAAAATATGAGATAAAATTGATGAATCGAGGAAGGGTGATGTGGTGATCAAATTTAAAGATAAAGATGAAAATTAACTCATGGCATGACATGGTATGATATGCATGGTGATATGCATGATGATATGCATGATGATGGAGATGATGATATGTGATGTGATATGATGATCACCCATGGTATGATATGATGGTGATATGCATGATGATGGAGATGATGATATGTGATGTGATATGATGATCACCCATGGTATGATATGCATGGTGATATACATGATGATGGAGATGATGATATGTGATGTGATATGATGATCACCCATGTGATGATATGCATGATGATATGCATGATAATGATGATGACATGTGATGTGATATGATGATCACCTATGATAATATATGCATGATGATGATGTGTGATGTGACTTGATGATCATCCATGGTATGATATGTATGATGATATGCATGATGATGGAGATGATGATATGTGATGTGATATGATGATCACCCATGGTATGATATGCATGGTGATATGCATGATGATGCAGATGATGATATGTGATGTGATATGATGATCACCTATGATAACATATGCATGATGATGATGTGTGATGTGACCTGATGATCATCCATGGTATGATATGCATGATGAAATGCATGATGATGACAATGATATATGATATGCCATGATGATGATGATATATGATGTGATGCATGATATGCATGATTACAAGGTAAGTGATGCTTGCAACGTGTGATGATATGCATGATGCATTGGAATGTTATTGGATTTCCCTATCTGCTGAGTAGTTGTACTTTCACCCCTTTTTGGGGACCAACATTTCATATTAGTAGATGGATTGAGCGGTTGGATATGACCGTAAGAAGGAGGATAGCAAAGGAGGGAACTTTTGGACGCCGACACTAATCGATGGACTCTAAAGTATACGACTGTTGGAAGAGATGTCGGTCATCTTTTGAAGTATAGCCTAATATAGAAAGCTATGGCATTTCGATGTACCGACTAAAGATGTCCATCTGCTTTATGTAAATAAAAGTGTACGGCTTTAACTTTTATAAGATGTTTAGTAGGTGTGCATCGTTTTCTGAATATAGGGAAGGGAGTTTGTTGGATGTGCTTCCGTATATGAATTGAGCAAGGGACCTATAAAAAAAAAAAAAATGTAAACCCCCAGGTTGTATGGACCCGCTGCAATTGATAATGGTATCAGAGTAATATGTTAATAAGGAAAGTGAATGGTAAGCGATGTGGCGACCCTAATCGGATCGGGGGCCGTCGAGGGGTGTCACATCACACCTCGAACGTTGAGCGCGCGCACATCTCTCGATGGTCGATAGAAATCTTGCGATGTTCCTAGGACTCGTCGCCGACCCTTTCATTTTTTTATTCTTTCATTAAGCACAAGCGAAAAACAAATCATCTCCCCATCAACATACAATAAAGCAATCACACAGGGATAGCGAGATGAGCAGTAGAAACATGACGTCTATTCTTATATATACACATTCTTACATTTTCATATTGGATTAACCTACAAAGGATCGTTTCCAATTTACAAGCCCAATAGAGGGGCCGATCCATCCTCTAAGCCAGACCAAAAAGAGACTAGTCTAGGCTAACCCAACTATACACCAAAAAGAACCTCGAGTTTAGCACTACTATCGCTCAGATCCCATCGAGTCATAGCCGAAGGCGAACGGGTCGATCTCTAGCGAAGCGAGGGCAGCATCCTCCACCACACCATCAGGAGGGTCCAACTCCATGGGATTCTAGTCAGTCTCCTCGGGGCCCATAAAGGGCAGCTCGTCAACACCTCTCAGAGGACCTATCAGCATATCACCATTCCGGATGAACCACGCCAGGAACCTATGGGGTATCCAATGCCCTAGTCCCTCATCCACCCAGATGGTGGTGAGATACTTCTCATACAAAGATGCCCGACCTGGGAAGTAGTGGTGCGTCACAATAGTATCCTAGTTCTTAAGGATACCAAACCTCATTGGCGGAAGTGCCGTCTCAATGACCTGAAAGTAGTTATACAATAACCAATGAGATATAAATCTCAGCAAGTCCTCTACTAAGCCCCCGATTAGAACACCAACTCAACTCGGGGTATCTCTCCAGAACCACTCCACTAACCAGCAACAACTAACATTCGATTCACATACAAGCTTACCTGGTATGCCATACCCAACACGTTATAATTTAGCACGATACACGCAATGCTTATGGCCATTAGACGATGCATTTCATCAATCACATACGGGTTGCATCACAAGCGATCTCACATGGCCATTGCCACACCTTGCACGTTATCAATTCATGTGTGCGTACCATAAGCAATGTGGTTCATTCATGCATGACCGGAACCATCGATACCATGATGCTCATGCGTTCATGCACATTAGTGCAGTTCAAAAACACAATGCATATACTCAATCACATGCAATAATACAAGTTTCAACAACTGGAACGCAAACATTTTCACATATCAAACAACGATAGGGCCCTTGATTATAAGACAAAATCGTTATGACACGTCCCATACCGTGCCACACAATTCCGTCCCATAATCTAACTCATTAACAACACTCAGCATACGTTCCAATTGTTATTCAATGCCACCCATGGGCATAGTCTACTCGCCGTTCGGCTATCCACTGGCATTTAGCCTAGCATTGTCTCCCGCCTTGGAGCATGGCTTCGTCACTATGTTGAGGGCGTTCCCGAAGGAGCATAGGTCCAGTTGGCTTAGCCTCTACTGCGACCCAATTTCGTTGTACGGGGCATCCCATATAGGGTATCGTCCGGCTTAAACGCCCTTGACGGCTTCATGTTAACCAACACACGGCAATTCAATGACGGCCCAGGATACCTTGCATTTCACTCAAATGCTTCGATTAAAATAATAATCCTGGCCTCTTTTCTTCATATTAAAAACATCCGAGAAAGTAATCGTGTGTGGGTCCACATCGTTTCAAACAAGAAAAGATAATACCTTTCTTTTTTAAACCCCACTGTTTGATATAATTCATTAAAATCCATTTTCGATGTCAAAACCAAAATTTCTAATCACCACACCATTGCACAATTCATCACTCAATTTATGTGGATGCCCATGCATTTACACATTCATTTACTTCATAAATTCAACATGCATGAATTTTAGACATTTTTTGCATTCGGGATGAACAATGCACATGAACAATGTGCGTGAATAGTACTCGGTGAACAGTGCACGTGAACAGTAAACATTAATTTTGTGAATAGTGTCGCATGACCAATGAATTTCCACAATTTAACACATAAAAAATTATATTCAGAAATTGTTAGACCAATCATTAAATTAAGGAAATTCAATCAATTAAACTTAACATGCATAATTAACCACATAAGCATCATTAAGCTAATAAAGTAAAATTATGCTAAATTAATCTTAGCCATTAATCTAACCACCTATCTTAGGACGAAAATAACTTAATTAAATCACCTAAACTAGAATTAACAATAATTAAACTAACTCTAAGCAAGTTTAAGCTCTAATCAAAGGATTAGGAGCTAAACTCACCCATTAAGTGGGCCGGAGGCATCGACGCAGCGGCGGTGATGGTGACTACACACCAAAACCTCTACAACAACAATCCAAGGTGGTCCCAAACTCAACACAACAACCACGGCTCAGACTCCCACTAAAAACACTAAAAAACAGCCCTGCCCGAGGAGAAACTGAGTTGAACGGCTTGGTCGAATCTCTGGTGAATGGGGTGGCCAACAACCGGCGGCACCCAGGGGTCTTAGGAGTCTTGTTGGAGGTTGGGATGGGTGGAGGAATGGCTGGAATGGAAGAAAATGAGCTGCAAAGTCGAAACAGCTTTCCTAAGTAGTCTCTAGGTAGTCCGGCGGCCGTTTCCTTCACACCGACATTCTGGCCAGCTAGCACCTCTGTTCGGCGCGAAACAAGGCTCTTCCATATGGTTTGGATGTGCTAAAGAGAATGATGGGTGTTTCGTGAGCTGATTCGACTAGGAAGTCCACTTTTAACCTCAATCTTCACCAAAGGGTCAGCTGGAGAAAGAAGAAAATGGGGGAGAGAGAGGTCGACAGTTGGGAGGTCGAATGGGGGAGAGAGAGAGTGAAGTGAGGGCTGAAAGCACTTTTCATTAAGGCCATTAAATGGCTACTTCAAGTCCCCATGCACGATGGCATGATCTTCTCTCTCTTCTCTCGCTTTTTTCTCCCTACAATTAGGGGCAATTTGGTCATTTCACCTTGCACAATTACCATTCTGTCCTTGGTTTGAAATTGGTGGATGGGTCTAAGAATTGGGCTTGGCCATGAATAGGAGTGGGCTTGAAAATTGATTAGGCTTGATTGGGCTCAAAGTTGGACCATAGGCTTTGAAAGATGAATAGTTGATTTGGCCCAATGGGCTCATTTGCTTGCTTTAGGCCCACCATGGTGGCTGTCCCACCTTAGGCCTAGGGCCCACGCTGGCTTAGCCCGGCCCCCGTCCTTTCGGGCTCGCTTCCTTGCTCCAAAAATCCCTTTTCCCACTGTTCGGCTTAACCGGCTCTGTTGACTGTTGAAGTAGCTTCATTCAATGTCTGTCCCGGACGTTCCTGATAATTTGAAGCCCAATCTTTAGTTCTCATGCCATGTCAATTTTGCCCAATGCCATTTCGGGTACAACTCAGACTGACGGGCGGCTTCAAGGATTCACATGTAACCGACTCGTGCCAAATCACGTTCAAGACATCTCGACGCATAGACGTCCTTGACTACATGAAATTACGAAGAATAGATTCTTATTTCAAAGTACACGATCACTGAGGATCGACATAAGGTCGTTCGCAAGTTCGATAACAGTAAACGGAATCACCCGTCATTCCATTATGTTCTGTACGCAAATCAACTTCTAGTCATCCTTAGAATCAGCCTACCTATCTATAGGATCGTCCTCACACAAGTCTCACGGTCAAGTCGTTTTCCTAGGTTGAGTCCTTTAGTCGTACGAATTATATTCTCATTAACCTTTCCCCTCAAGGTCAATATCTCAGGTGTAATCAATTCCGAGTGAGATCAACTAACAATGCATTGACGAAACTCACATTCACTCATCCCTCAGAGAGCTCGAATTTCAGGATGTCACATCAGAATTCTCCACTTTACCGACGTGTGCACCATTCTAAGGACATGAAAGTGTTTATACAATAACCAGTGAGATAAAATCTCAACCAGTTCTCCCCATAAGCTCCGGTTAAAACACCAACTCAACTCGAGGCATCTCTCCAGAACCACCCCACACGCAAACCAAAGATCAACAACCAACAACCAACCAATAACAACAGCCAAAGCCAACCAACAATCAAATAGTTGGTTCGCATGCAATCTTAACTGGTAAGCCATACCCTGTACATTATATCTTAGCATAATACACGCAATGCACATGGCTATTAGATGATGCGATTCATCAATCACATACGAGTCGTGTCACAGGCGATCTCACCTGGCCATTGCCACACCCTACACATTATCAATTCATGCGTGCGTGCCATAAACAATGTGATCAGCTCATGTATAATCAGAACCAATGATGCCATGTTTCTCAAACGCTCTTGCATCCACACATGTCCCAATTATTACTATCACCCCCCGAACTCCTGTCGGGGTGGCAAGTACTTCAACTATTTGTGGCATCCAAAAAAAAAAAAATTCAAGACATCCTCTAGAGGAATTAAAGCCAATAATTAGGTAATGAAATTACCTATGGTTTATGTTTTAGCCATTAGTTTTCTTTTAAGGCTATGTGTTATATGCTTGTGTCCATGAATTTTGAAATTAGAACTATAGGATAAATTAATGAGAATAATCTATGCTTGGCTATGCACCTCATAAATTAAATTCCTATAAATAAAATGTTACAAGACTTTGGCCACGTGGAATTTAAAATTTAAAATTTATAGAAGAAAGTATAAAAAGGGAAAATTTTAATTTTATTTAGGTTTGGGCCTTAGGCCCATTGGCCTAAGCTTTAGTGGGCCGAATGGCCGGCCTAATTAGGCCCACAGATGGGGCTGTCGCCGGCCCAAGGGAGGCCCAAGAAGAGGAGTGGCCGGCCCATGCATGGGTCTTGCCAAGTGGCAAGAAGAGCTTCCATGCATTAGCCAATTGGAGTGGCAAACAATCATTGCAAATGATGAGGAATTGGGGGAATAAAAGGAAGAGGAGAGAGAGAGGTGGCCGGTTGTTCGGCCAAGTGAGAAAGAGAGAGAGTGAGTTGCAAGAGAGGGAGAGTGAGGCTGAGAGAGGAGAAGCCGAGAGGGAGAGGAAGGAGCTCGCTGTCCGTCCGCCCGTCGCCGCCCGTTTGCCACCCGTTCGCCGCCGTGTGCTCATCGCTAGCTCGGTCTAGAGGCAAGTTGGGAATCCACTTCCTACTCTTTCATGTGCGTCTTGCATGTATGTTTGGAGTAGTGTTGAAATTTGAGTAATTAGAAGGGAGAAACTGAAGCTAAAATGACTTGTTCTTGAGTTATGTTGCTGTTTTCGCATGAATCCGCCTGAGCCAGAACCTTGTGAGAGCTTGCATGCATGTCTTGAGTTCGATTTTGACTTTGATTCCTTCATTAAAGTTATAGCCAACATCTTAAATTACAACATAATAAAATTTGGTACAAAATGGTGGAGATTTAAGGGGTCAAACTCTCATCCTACGAAGACACCAGATCTGGAACGATTTCACTGACCTTTCGGTGGATTTGTGGTTGCATGTTGATTTTTACTAAAAATATCTATTCGACTTCTTCATAAAAATTGTATAGAACATCTTAAAATACAACATACTCAAATTTGAAGTAAAATGAACAAGTATAACCTAGTTAATCGACTTACTCTTGAAGACGGTAAATCTGGAGACGTGGTACAGGACACCTGAGATTTCATGGACCCATATGATGACTATACTCTGGAAATTTGACTTATATCCCTTAATGAAATTTGTAGGGGACCTCTTGAAGTAAAACATATCCAAATTTCAGAGGAAAATAAGAAGAATAATGGGTAAAAGCTCGGTGTTTCGGAGATGACTACACTGGACGTTTCGGTATGAGGACCAGAAGCTTCGGACGACTATAGAAAATTATCTAAAACGAATTTGGCCTATAATTATTCATGAAAAATCTACTTTAGTGTCTTAACTAGAACCTGGTAAAATTTCATAATTTTCGGAGGTCGTTCGGGTATTTTAATCGAATTATTTCAAAAACTGCACATTCTGTTTTTATCCGAAATTTCATGCTGTATTTGTGTGAATGATATCTTTTGTGTGGAACTTTATTGGCCATGTGTTTTTCATGAAATCAATGTCTTATTGTCTTGTCTATTACATGTCTTAATTTCGTGATTTTTGAGAATCATATGGATATTTAATTTAAATATTTTCAAAAATGGTACAAGCTGGAATTTACATAAATTTCAAGAAGGCATGATAAATGAACTATGCTAAATTGTACGAATGCCATAAATTTTATGTTTATGATTGATTGCATATTGCTGCATGTATGATGATGACTGATGATGCATGTATAGATCGAAGGATGAAAGTGATTTTGTTTGCCATTACATCATGTGACATGCTGAGTTGAGACCTAAATTGGTAAGCATGAATAATGGTAAATGAGGAAACTGTTTGTGGTGAATGATAATGCCTTGAGAGTATCAGGATGCCCGGGATGGGGGGTGCCGGATGCCTGGAATGTATAGAGATACATGGCCGGATGGCCCTGGGAGTATCAGGATGCTCGGAATGGTTGGGTGCCGGAAGCCTCGGAGGTCTTTGCCCGAGGGGATGCCTCGTGATGCCAATTGGGATGTGAGATGCCCGGAATGTGGGGGTGCCGGATGCCCGGTGGCCTTAAATGGCTAAATGCCGGAGGTTTTTCTCGCGATGCCAGGATGGGGTGCGAGTGTAAATTATGAAATGAAATTGATGATCTTGAGGAAGAGTGATGTGGTGATCGAATTGAAAGTTAAAAATGGAAATTGAATCATGCATATATGATATGATATGACGATGATCACCTATGGCATGATGACATGTATATGATATGATGATGATCACCTATGGCATGATGACATGTGTATGTGATATAATTGCGATGATGATGTATGATGGTACATGCATGGCTTCAAGGTAAGTACGCATGGATGCATGAACAGCACGTATGATGTTGTGATTGTATTGTATGATGCATTGAGTGGTTATTGGATTCTTTTACCTGCTGAGTGGTTGTACTCACCCTTTTAGGGACCAACATTTCATATTAGCATCATGCCACTCCCTACTGTCATGCGGGGTGTGTTTTACGGCCTACCTTCCGATGTTGAGGTCAAGTGCGAGGAGTTTGGCTGTCCCTCTGTTCCTGGACTGACGTATATTCGAATGCGCTGTTTAGTTATGTACGATGTAGGCCTGGCTGGGGGCCCTGTTGTCCAGGAGTTCATATCCGTCCACATTCGTCACGACGGAGTGATGCGTGGGATGTTGCCACCGCCACCGCCTGATGCACCGGGATGGGTGTGAGGGCCCGTTCGTGACGAGTAGGAGCTGAAACTTTTTAGGATGGTTAGCCGACACTAGTGATGGGGGATCTTTCACGTGAGTCGTAGTGGGTCGAGTGTTTCTTTTTGGGGTTTTAGGCCGAGTGTGGCTTCATGCCCTGGCCTTCCTTTTGATGTACCAACCCAAAGAAACCCATCTTGAAAATATGTAAATAAAGTGTCATGGCTTTGTCTTTTATTATGATGATTAGTGGTGTGCAATTGTATCATGGTTGATGGAGGGAGTGATGGCGATGTTATATTTTGCTTCCGCTAAATGAGTCGCACTGGGACCGTTTTTAAAAAAAAAAATGCCATGATTTACGACACTTCTTCTAAGAGATATAATACGGTGTAACGTTGGTGCCTGTGGTGACCTAAGAGGGGTTCGGGGTGCCACACTATCACCCTCGGAACTCCTGTCGAGGCGTCGGGTATTTCAACTCACACGATGAGTAAATAGGGATAATTTCATTCATCTTCCTTTATCGATTGTACAATGCACATGTAGTATAAATTACATGCTATAATAGATTTTTTTTTTTTTTATAAGAGCGTATGTCATTTATTAAATATATCCACTATACAGATCTTTGTCTAAACATAGTCGCGTGTTTCTCACATACTCAAGTTTAGCTCGAGTATTATGTCAGCTCGTTTTCTATAATGCCCAATTAAGTACTTGCATCCGGCATCTTTCAAGCATATATAATTGTGGGATTATCATGTTCAGTCTTATCATATACAAATCACAAACTTCATCTTGACTTTAATCAAGGCAACATATTATTTTATGTACTAAACTTGCTCTTCAACATTTATTTGTACATAACGTCTCATCTCAACATGCTAATCATTGCCTGCTGACGTATTTTCCAATAATATATGTGTGTTTGTGCTAGTCTCATAATAGATTCGTACTTGTTGAAAAAATATCAAGTCACTAAAAATAAACAAGTACAATACATATGTTCACATATATATAAACCAATGATCCTCTATAATAGTACATAACACATTCTATGTAACCCTAGAGACATCTTGTGGGTCAATAATATGTCTTTAGGAACAGCCTTCATAAATGGATCAATAACCATTCTATTAGTTGAAATGTACTGAAGGATCACTTCTTTATGCGCTATTATATCTCTGATGAAGTTCTTATTTATGTCAATGTGCTTTGTCCTTCCATGATACTCGGGATCTTTCATATATGCAACGACTGCTTGACTATCATAACAAACTATTACTGGTCTTGGAACCTCAGTGACAATGGAAAAATTTTCCAAGAAATGTTTTAGCCATACCACTTCTTGCACTGCGGCAAAGCATGCACTAAATTCCGCTTCCATTGTAGACAAGACCGTGCATATCTATTTTTTGCTATTTCAAGAAATTGCAACTTCATTAAACATGAACGCATATCCAGGAGTCGATTTACGCTCATCTAGATCTCATCCTCGATTAACATCTAAATAGTCTAATAGGCGTAAATTATTCCATTAGTAACAAAGTCGATAGTCCATGATGTCTTTTAAGTATCTTAGGATCCTCTTCACTACTTTCCAGTGTACTATATTCGGATTTGATTAATATCGGTTCACCAACCCCACGGCATAACATATGTTGGGTCGAGTACATATCATAACATACATCAAACTTCCGACCACACTAACGTAAGAAACAATTTCAATTTCCTTATTTTCTTCTAAAGTCTTAGGACACATCTTCGTACTTAGACCTTCACCTTACATGACAAGGGTATCAATGGGATTACAATACTGCATATTGAAACGTTCAAGAATCTTCATTATATAAGACTCTTGTGATAAAGTAAGGAGTTTCCTTAATCAATCTCTTTTGATCTTAACTCCTAATATATAAGCAACCTCTCCCATGTCATTCATTTCCAAATTGGAGGATAATTATTCTTTTATGGTGATAATCAAAATCTTGTCATTTCCGACCAATAGAATATTGTCTACATAAAGTGATAAAATTACAAAATTATCTTTGGACCGCTTAATATATACACAATGATCTTCTTTAATCATTGTCAATCCAAAAGTCACTATGTCTTGGTGAAAATGAAGATACCACTGTCTAGATGATTGCTTAAGTCCATATATTAAGTGATGAAGCTTGCAAACTTTATGCTCTTGACCTTTAGCTATGAAACCTATTGGCTACTTCATATAGATTTTCTCATCGAGTTCTCTATTAAGAAATGTCATCTTTACATCTATTTAATGTAATTCAATGTCCAAATGTGCAATGATGGCTAGAACAAGGTGTATTGAGGCAAACCTTACAACTGGTGAAAATGTTTCATTATAGTCTATACTCTCTTATTGAATATAACATTTCACCACAAGACGAGTTTTATACTTTTCAATGGATCCATCTACCCTTTGCTTAATATTAAAAATCCATTTGCTTCCAATAGCCTTGTGATTGGGTGATAGATTAACCAAGTCCAAGACATGATTCGCCCTCATTAACTCCATCTCATCTTCCAAAGCTTTTCTCCATTCTTCCTTATCATGGGATAAGAGAGCCTCTTGAACAGTCTTCGACTCGGCATTGTCTTGCTAAGCAATCATAAATGCTTCATTTTCAATCTCAAAAAGATGATGAGGAATACTTTTACGATTACTTTTACGTAACTAAACTTCTCTTGAATTTAGCTCGCCAAGCGATGCAACACTCCCACTTGGTCTTGTATGTTAAGGTAAATATTCATTTCCCTCTACAACATTAGTAGGTATGTTATTAGGATTTTCCATCTCATATAATTGGAAGTCCTTATCAATCTCATCTCTATTAGGAAAATTGGTCTCCAAGAATGTAACATCTCGTGACTCCATTTCAGTCACACTTCCATTAGCTTGTTCACCGATGAACATGTACCATTTGGAGTGTTCAAAATATCTTATAAAGATACATTTCTTCCCTCTAAGGTCTAATTTGCCATATTTATGGGAGAAATCATGAATATAAGTTATACACCCCCATGGACGTAGATTACTTAAGTTTGGTTTCCTACCAGTCCGCAATGCATAATGGGTGGAAGTAATTGATTTTAAGGGCACTCAGTTAAATATATAGGCAGCAATCAATAACGCATGTCCCTAATACGAGATAGGTAAATTTACTTGCGTCATCATAGACCTAACCATTTCTAATAGGGTTTTATTCCTTCTTTCAGCAACCCCATTTTGTTGCAAAGTACCAAGAATAGTCAATTGTCGTACAATTCTCGTTTCATCACAAAGAGCCTTGAATTGCTCAGATAAATACTCACATCCGTAATCGGTTCTCAATGCCTGTGGCATCCTAAAAATAACTCATGGCCATGTGTTTTATAAGTAGGAGTTTATTGATTTATGATTTCAAGATTTATGGCGAAGTGAATAAGAATGATCTGGTATTTATATAAATGGATAATTATTTTGTTGGAAACACGTCCTATGTCCATATGAGACCGAGGATTTTATTTGATGAGGAAATTATGTTTCTGGCCATGAATTTTATAAGTTGGATTTTATTAAACTATGTTACAAAGTATTATGGCCATTTAAATTTGTAATTTGGTACCTTGTATAAGTGGGATTAAGATGGATTATCAAAAATAAATATGGGCCATTTAAGTTTGGACCTTAAGCCCAAGTGTGTTGGGCCTAAAGCAGGCCAAGAGGCCCAAACCATCGGCCCATGAAGGAGAACCGGATGGAGGCCACGCCACCTCCTCCATTTGTCCTCTTGATGCAGCCACTTGTCTCCTTGTTGAAGCCACTTGTCCTCCTCTTGGAGCCAAGTGTCCCATGCATGCAAAACCTAATGATTACAAGCAAATAAGAGAATAAAGGAAAAGGGGGAGGGGGATTTCGACCAGAAGAGAGAGAAGAGAGAGAAGAGAGAGAGAGTACTGTCCAAAGAAAGAAGAGAGAAAGAGAGGAAGAGGAGACGCCGTCGAGCCCGCCTAGTCCCGCCCGCGTTCTTGCTGTGTTTTCTTTGGATTTGAGGCAAGTGAAGTCCTAAAACCTAATCTTTGCATTGCTGTGTGTATGTGTAGTAGATGGTAAGTCTTGGTTGTGGTAGATGGGATGAAATTTCGGAGCTATGGAGAGAGATTCGTTGGTCATGCATGCTGTTTCTGGAAAGACCAGTTTGACCATCTTTGAGTTTGTGTGTTTCATGTGACTTTTTAGTCGGAATCTTGTTTCGATGTCTTGATGAAAGTTGTAGAGAACACCTTGAAGAACAATATAATAAAATTTGAGGCAAAAAGAACAAAAAATGGTTAGTGAAATGATTTTTCTTTGGAGAGACTAGATCTGGAATTCGTCGTGACGACCTTTAGTGGTTTCATGGTCTGTAAAGTAACCTTCTTGTGAAAATCTCACTTTTATCTCTTAAAAAAATTTGTAGTGTACTTCGTGAGGTAGAACATATCAAAAATTTAGAGGAAATGAACAAAATAGGTCGGTGAAATCGTCGTCTTTTGAAGAAACTGGATCTGGGAAAAACGCTGCTTCGACCTAGTATGATTTCGGAATTTTTATAAAATCATAAAGTTAAAATTTGATCATGTTCCCTTAATAAAAGTTGTAGGTAATATTCTGGGGAACAACATGCTGAAATTTCAGAGTAAATGAACCAGTAATGACCAAGGAAACGATTTTTTATTCAACACGGGTAGATCTGGAAAATGATATCGAGAATAGGAAAAGTAAATCGATTTTATATTTTAATCCAGAACGAATTGGACTACTATTTCTTCATGAAACTTGTACCTCTAGGTCTTAAATACAGTGTGTCCAAATTTCAGAATTTTTTGAGGATTTAATCGAAATTGTTTTCAAAACTGTGCATGGATGATGTTAAAACTCTTTTTCAGTGATGCATGGACCTGTACGTATTCTGTGAAGCCTTGTTTGATATGGTGTTCTTCACGAAATGTGTTTTCTTAGATCTTAACTACACTGTGTTAAATTTTCAGAATTAATTTTCATCGTTTATTAATTTTCCAGAATTTTTCATAAACAGCACGCATTCTGTTTAAGCTGAAAAACTGTTCTATTTAAAGGTTATTGATTTGCTGTATAAATTGTGATATCTTGGATTATCATTCGTGCAATGATGTGGTGAAATTCATGCATATCATATGATATCAAAAGATTTATGGATTTTCATGAATTCAATGAAATTTCTCAAAACCATTGCATCAAATGATATTTTTCCCAATGCATATTATATGATTTTGAAAAGGCTGATTCAAATCATTGGCATTATTGCATCAAATGCCATGTTGAAATTGAGATACATGTGTAAATGTAAATTGAGATAATAACAAGACCGTCGGAGGTGTGAGCCAACAATGCCCTGGGAGTGTCAGGATGCTCGGAATGTGGGGGTGTCGGATGCCCGTGGCCTAGTGGCGTAATTCCAGAGGATCCTCGGGAGTTTCGAGATGCCCGGTGGTATACGGTACGTAATTCCAGGGGGGATTCCTGGTGGTATGTCGGTACGTAATCCCGGAAGCCCTAGAGGTGTGTGCCCGAGGGGATTCCTCGTGATGCTAGTTGGGATGCGAGATGCCCGAAATGTGAGGAGTTGGATGCCCGGTTGTATTTTGAATACATGCCCGAAGGTTCCTCGCGATGCCTAGTTGGATGCGAGCGATAAATTGTGGGATGCAAACATTGATCCATGGAAAGTTGGCTGAAAAACCACGAGTGTGGGAAATCTGATGAGAAACATGGATTCCAAAAGCATTAGACCAGTTCGTGCCATCATTTTGGACATCCCAGCGCCTTGAAGGCCCGCAAAAACAAGAACACGAAGACGCCACAGAGAAAATTCCCTGTTTTTACATAGAAAATTCTCTTTCCGGCCATGTTTGGCTGAAAAAGCCCGACTGTGGGAAATCTGATGAGAAACATGGATTACAAAAGTATTAGTCCAGTCCGTCCTATCATATTGGACATCCCAGCACCCTGAAGGCCCGCTAAAACAAGAACACGAAGACTCCACAGAGAAAATTCCCTGTTTTTACATAGAAAATTCCCTTTCCGGCCATTTTTTGGCTGAAAAAGCCCGACTGTGGGAAATCTGATGAGAAACATGGATTCCAAAAGCATTAAACCAGTCCGTCCCATCATTTTGGACATCCCAGCACCCTGAAGGCCCGCTAAAACAAGAACACGAAGACTCCATAGAGAAAATTCCCTGTTTTTACATAGAAAATTCCCTTTCCGGCCATTTTTTGGTTGAAAAAGCCCGATTGTGGGAAATCTCGATGAGAAACATGGATTCCAAAAAAGCATTAGACCAGTCCGTCCCATCATTTTGGACATCCCCCAAAGAAACCCCGAAGGCCCGCTAAAACAAGAACATGAAGACTCCACAGTGAAAATTCCCTGTTTCTCCATAGAAAATTCCCTTTCCGGCCATTTTTTGCCTGAAAAAGCCCGACTGTTGGAAATCGATGAGAAACATGGATTCCAAAACATTAGACCAGTCCGTCCCATCATTTTGGACATCCCAGCACCCTGAAGGCCCGCTAAAACAAGAACACGAAGACTCCACAGAGAAAATTCCCTGTTTTTACATAGAAAATTCCCTTTCCGGCCATTTTTTGGCTGAAAAAGCCCGACTGTGGGAAATCTGATGAGAAACATGGATTCCAAAAGCATTAGACCAGTCCGTCCCATCATTTTGACATCCCAGCACCCGAAGGCCCGCTAAAACAAGAACACGAAGACTCCACGAGAAAATTCCCTGTTTTTACATAGAAAATTCCATTTCCGGCCATTTTTTGGCTGAAAAAGCCCGACTGTGGGAAATCGATGAGAAACATGGATTCCAAAAGCATTAGACCAGTCCGTCCCATCATTTTGGACATCCAAAGACCCTGAAGGCCCGCTAAAACAAGAACACGAAGACTCCACAGAGAAAATTCCCTGTTTTTACATAGAAAATTCCCTTTCCGGCCATTTTTTGGCTGAAAAACCACGAGTGTGGGAAATCTGATGAGAAACATGGATTCCAAAAGCATTAGACCAGTCCGTCCCATCATTTTGGACATCCCAGCACCCTGAAGGCCTGCAAAAACAAGAACACGAAGACTCCACAGAGAAAATTCCCTGTTTTTACATAGAAAATTCCCTTTCTGGCCATGTTTGGCTGAAAAAGCCCGACTGTGGGAAATCTGATGAGAAACATGGATTACAAAAGTATTAGTCCAGTCCGTCCTATCATATTGGACATCCCAGCACCCTGAAGGCCCGCTAAAACAAGAACACGAAGACTCCACAGAGAAAATTCCCTGTTTTTACATAGAAAATTCCCTTTCCGGCCATTTTTTGGCTGAAAAAACACGAGTGTGGGAAATCTGATGAGAAACATGGATTTCAAAAGCATTAGACCAGTCCGTCCCATCATTTTGGACATCCCAGCACCCTGAAGGCCCGCTAAAACAAGAACACGAAGACTCCACAGAGAAAATTCCCTGTTTTTACATAGAAAATTCTCTTTCCGGCCATTTTTTGGCTGAAAAAGCCCGACTGTGGGACATCTGATGAGAAACATGTATTCCAAAAGCATTAGACCAGTCCGTCCCATCCTTTTGGACATCCCAGCACCCTGAAGGCCTGCAAAAACAAGAACACGAAGACTCCATAGAGAAAATTCCCTGTTTTTACATAGAAAATTCCCTTTCTTGCCATTTTTTGGATGAAAAAGCCCGACTGTGGGAAATCTGGTGAGAAACATGGATTCCAAAAGTATTAGAGCAGTCCGTCCCATCATTTTTGACATCCCAGCACCCTGAAGGCCCGCTAAAACAAGAACACGAAGACTCCACAGAGAAAATTCCCTGTTTTTACATAGAAAATTCCCTTTCCGGCCATTTTTTGGCTGAAAAAGCCCGATTGTGGGAAATCTGATGAGAAACATGGATTACAAAAGTATTAGTCCAGTCCGTCCTATCATTTTGGACATCCCATCACCCTGAAGGCCCGCTAAAACAAGAACACGAAGACTCCACGAGAAAATTCCCTGTTTTTACATAGAAAATTCCCTTTCCGGCCATTTTTTGGCTGAAAAAGTCCACGAGTGTGGGAAATCGATGAGAAACATGGATTCCAAAAGCATTAGACCAGTCCGTCCCATCATTTTGGACATCCCAGACCCCGAAGGCCCGCAAAAACAAGAACACGAAGACTCCACAGAGAAAATTCCCTGTTTTTACATAGAAAATTCTCTTTCCGGCCATTTTTTGGCTGAAAAAGGCCGACTGTGGGAAATCTGGTGAGAAACATGGATTCCAAAAGTATTAGAGCTGTCCGTCCCATCATTTTTGACATCCCAGCACCCTGAAGGCCCGCTAAAACAAGAACACGAAGACTCCACAGAGAAAATTCCCTGTTTTTACAAAGAAAATTCCCTTTCCGGCCATTTTTTGGCTGAAAAAGCCCGATTGTGGGAAATCTTATGAGAAACATGGATTCCAAAAACATTAGACGAGTCCATCCCATCATTTTGGATATCCCAGCACCCTGAAGGCCCGCTAAAACAAGAACACGAAGACTGCACAGAGAAAATTCCCTGTTTTTACATAGAAAATTCCCTTTCCGGCCATTTTTTGGCTGAAAAAGCCCGAGTGTGGGAAATCTCGATGAGAAACATGGATTCAAAAGCATTAGACCAGTCCGTCCCATCATTTTGGACATCCCAGCACCCCGAAGGCCCGCTAAAACAAGAACACGAAGACTCCACAGAGAAAATTCCCTGTTTTTACATAGAAAATTCCCTTTCCGGCCATTTTTTGGTTGAAAAAGCCCGATTGTGGGAAATCGATGAGAAACATGGATTCCAAAAGCATTAGACCAGTCCGTCCCATCATTTTGGACATCCCAGCACCCTGAAGGCCCGCTAAAACAAGAACACGAAGACTCCACAGAGAAAATTCCCTGTTTTTACATAGAAAATTCCCTTTCCGGCCATTTTTTGGCTGAAAAAGCCCGAGTGTGGGAAATCTGATGAGAAACATGGATTCCAAAAGCATTAGACCAGTCCGTCCCATCATTTTGGACATCCCAAAGACCCCGAAGGCCCGCTAAAACAAGAACACGAAGACTCCACAGAGAAAATTCCCTGTTTTTACATAGAAAATTCCCTTTCCGGCCATTTTTTGGCTGAAAAAGCCCGAGTTGTGGGAAATCTGATGAGAAACATGGATTCCAAAAGCATTAGACCAGTCCGTCCCATCATTTTGGACATCCCAAAGCACCCGAAGGCCCGCTAAAACAAGAACACGAAGACTCCACAGAGAAAATTCCCTGTTTTTACATAGAAAATTCCCTTCCGGCCATTTTTTGGCTGAAAAAGCCCGAGTGTGGGAAATCTGATGAGAAACATGGATTCCAAAAGCATTAGACCAGTCCGTCCCATCATTTTGGACATCCCAGCACCCCGAAGGCCCGCTGAAAAAAACAAGAACACGAAGACACCACAGAGAAAATTCCCTGTTTTTACATAGAAAATTCCCTTTCCGGCCATTTTTTGGCTGAAAAAGCCCGAGTGTGGGAAATCTCGATGAGAAACATGGATTCCAAAAGCATTAGACCAGTCCGTCCCATCATTTTGGACATCCCAGCACCTTGAAGGCCCGCTAAAACAAGAACACGAAGACTCCACAGAGAAAATTCCCTGTTTTTACATAGAAAATTCCCTTTCCGGCCATTTTTTGGCTGAAAAAGCCCGACTGTGGGACATCTGATGAGAAACATGTATTCCAAAAGCATTAGACCAGTCCGTCCCATCATTTTGGACATCCCAAAGACCCCGAAGGCCCGCTAAAACAAGAACACGAAGACTCCACAGAGAAAATTCCCTGTTTTTACATAGAAAATTCCCTTTCCGGCCATTTTTTGGCTGAAAAAGCCCGAGTGTGGGAAATCTCGATGAGAAACATGGATTCCAAAAGCATTAGACCAGTCCGTCCCATCATTTTTGACATCCCAGCACCCCGAAGGCCCGCTAAAACAAGAACACGAAGACTCCACAGAGAAAATTCCCTGTTTTTACATAGAAAATTCCCTTTCCGGCCATTTTTTGGCTGAAAAAGCCCGACGTGGGAAATTTGATGAGAAACATGGATTCAAAAGCATTAGACCAGTCCGTCCCATCATTTTGGACATCCCAAGCACCCCGAAGGCCCGCTAAAACAAGAACACGAAGACTCCACAGAGAAAATTCCCTGTTTTTACATAGAAAATTCCCTTTCCGGCCATTTTTTGGCTGAAAAAGCCCGACTGTGGGAAATCTGATGAGAAACATGGATTCCAAAAGCATTAGACCAGTCCATCCCATCATTTTGGACATCCCAGCACCCTGAAGGCCCGCTAAAACAAGAACACGAAGACTCCACAGAGAAAATTCCCTGTTTTTACATAGAAAATTCCCTTTCCGGCCATTTTTTGGCTGAAAAGCCCGAGTGTGGGAAATCTCGATGAGAAACATGGATTCCAAAAGCATTAGACCAGTCCGTCCCATCATTTTGGACATCCCAGCACCCCTTGAAGGCCCGCTAAAACAAGAACACGAAGACTCCACAGAGAAAATTCCCTGTTTTTACATAGAAAATTCCCTTTCTGGCCATGTTTGGCTGAAAAAGCCCGACTGTGGGAAATCTGATGAGAAACATGGATTACAAAAGTATTAGTCCAGTCCGTCCCATCATTTTGGACATCCCAGCACCCTGAAGGCCCGCTAAAACAAGAACACGAAGACTCCACAGAGAAAATTCCCTGTTTTTACATAGAAAATTCCCTTTCCGGCCATTTTTTGGCTGAAAAAGCCCGAGTGTGGGAAATCTCGATGAGAAACATGGATTCCAAAAGCATTAGACCAGTCCGTCCCATCATTTTGGACATCCCAAAGCACCCCGAAGGCCCGCTAAAACAAGAACACGAAGACTCCACAGAGAAAATTCCCTGTTTTTACATAGAAAATTCCTTTCCGGCCATTTTTTGGCTGAAAAAGCCCGAGTGTGGGAAATCTCGATGAGAAACATGGATTCCAAAAGCATTAGACCAGTCCGTCCCATCATTTTGGACATCCCAAAGCACCCCGAAGGCCCGCTAAAACAAGAACACGAAGACTCCACAGAGAAAATTCCCTGTTTTTACATAGAAAATTCCCTTTCCGGCCATTTTTTGGCATGAAAAAGCCCGATTGTGGGAAATCTCGATGAGAAACATGGATTCCAAAAGCATTAGACCAGTCCGTCCCATCATTTTGGACATCCCCAGCACCCTGAAGGCCCGCTAAAACAAGAACACGAAGACTCCACAGAGAAAATTCCCTGTTTTTACATAGAAAATTCCCTTTCCGGCCATTTTTTGGCTGAAAAAGCCCGAGTGTGGGAAATCGATGAGAAACATGGATTCCAAAAGCATTAGACCAGTCCGTCCCATCATTTTGGACATCCCAAGCACCCCGAAGGCCCGCTAAAACAAGAACACGAAGACTCCATAGAGAAAATTCCCTGTTTTTACATAGAAAATTCCCTTTCTGGCCATTTTTTGGATGAAAAAGCCCGACTGTGGGAAATCTGATGAGAAACATGGATTCCAAAAGCATTAGACCAGTCCGTCCCATCATTTTGGACATCCCAGCACCCTGAAGGCCCGCTAAAACAAGAACACGAAGACTCCACAGAGAAAATTCCCTGTTTTTACATAGAAAATTCCCTTTCTAGCCATTTTTTGGATGAAAAAGCCCGACTGTGGGAAATCTGATGAGAAACATGGATTCCAAAAGTATTAGAGCTATCCGTCCCATCATTTTTGACATCCCAGCACCCTGAAGGCCCGCTAAAACAAGAACACGAAGACTCCATAGAGAAAATTCCCTGTTTTTACAAAGAAAATTCCCTTTCCGGCCATTTTTTGGCTGAAAAAGCCCGATTGTGGGAAATCTGATGAGAAACATGGATTACAAAAGTATTAGTCCAGTCCGTCCTATCATATTGGACATCCCATCACCTTGAAGGCCCGCTAAAACAAGAACACGAACACTCCACAGAGAAAATTCCCTGTTTTTACATAGAAAATTCCCTTTCCGTATATTTTTTGGCTGAAAAAACACGAGTGTGGGAAATCTGATGAGAAACATGGATTTCATAAGCATTAGACCAGTCCGTCCCATCATTGGATATCCCAGCACCCTGAAGGCCCGTGAAAACAAGAAGACGAAGACTCCACAGAGAAAATTCCCTGTTTTTACATAGAAAATTCTCTTTCCGGCCATTTTTTGGCTGAAAAAGGCCGACTGTGGGAAATCTGATGAGAAACATGGATTCCAAAGGCATTAGACCAGTCCGACCCATCATTTTGGACATCCCAACACCCTGAAGGCCCGCTAAAACAAGAACACGAAGACTCCACAGAGAAAATTCCCTGTTTTTACATAGAAAATTCCCTTTCCGGCCATTTTTGGCTGAAAAAGCCCGACTGTGGGAAATTTGATGAGAAACATGGATTCCAAAAGCATTAGACCAGTCCGTCCCATCATTTTTGACATCCCAGCACCCCGAAGGCCCGCTAAAACAAGAACACGAAGACTCCAGAGAAAATTCCCTGTTTTTACATAGAAAATTCCCTTTCCGGCCATTTTTTGGCTGAAAAAGCCCGTGTGGGAAATCTCGATGAGAAACATGGATTCCAAAAGCATTAGACCAGTCCGTCCCATCATTTTGGACATCCCAGCACCCCGAAGGCCCGCTAAAACAAGAACACGAAGACTCCACAGAGAAAATTCCCTGTTTTTACATAGAAAATTCCCTTTCCGGCCATTTTTGGCTGAAAAAGCCCGAGTGTGGGAAATCTCGATGAGAAACATGGATTCCAAAAGCATTAGACCAGTCCGTCCCATCATTTTGGACATCCCAAAGCACCCTGAAGGCCCGCTAAAACAAGAACACGAAGACTCCACAGAGAAAATTCCCTGTTTTTACATAGAAAATTCCCTTTCCGGCCATTTTTTGGCTGAAAAAGCCCGACTGTGGGAAATCTGATGAGAAACATGGATTCCAAAAGCATTAGACCAGTCCGTCCCATCATTTTGGACATCCCCCCTTGAAGGCCCGCTAAAACAAGAACACGAAGACTCCACAGAGAAAATTCCCTGTTTTTACATAGAAAATTCCCTTTCCGGCCATTTTTTGGCTGAAAAAGCCCGAGTGTGGGAAATCTCGATGAGAAACATGGATTCCAAAAGCATTAGACCAGTCCGTCCCATCATTTTGGACATCCCAGCACCCTGAAGGCCCGCTAAAACAAGAACACGAAGACTCCACAGAGAAAATTCCCTGTTTTTACATAGAAAATTCCCTTTCCGGCCATTTTTTGGCTGAAAAAGCCCGACTGTGGGAAATTTGATGAGAAACATGGATTCCAAAAGCATTAGACCAGTCCGTCCCATCATTTTGGACATCCCAGCACCCTGAAGGCCCGGTAAAACAAGAACACGAAGACTCCACAGAGAAAATATTCTGTTTTTACATAGAAAATTCCCTTTCCGGCCATTTTTTGACTGAAAAAGCCCGACTGTGGGAAATCTGATGAGAAACATGGATTCCAAAAGCATTAGACCAGTCCGTCCCATCATTTTGGACATCCCAAGCACACCCCGAAGGCCCGCTAAAACAAGAACACGAAGACTCCACAGAGAAAATTCCCTGTTTTTACATAGAAAATTCCCTTTCCGGCCATTTTTTGGCTGAAAAAGCCCGACTGTGGGAAATCTGATGAGAAACATGGATTCCAAAAGCATTAGATCAGTCCGTCCCATCATTTTGGACATCCCAGCACCCTGAATGCCCGCTAAAACAAGAACACGAAGAGTCCATAGAGAAAATTCCCTATTTTTCCAGAGAACATTCCCTTTCCGGCCATTTTTTGGCTGAAAAAGCCCGAGTGTGGGAAATCTGATGAGAGACATGGATTCCAAAAGCATTAGACCAGTCCGTCCCATCATTTTGGACATCCCAGCACCCCGAAGGCCCGCTAAAACAAGAACACGAAGACTCCACAGAGAAAATTCCCTGTTTTTACATAGAAAATTCCTTTCCGGCCATTTTTTGGCTGAAAAAGCCCGATGTGGGAAATCTCGATGAGAAACATGGATTACAAAAGTATTAGACCAGTCCGTCCCATCATTTTGGACATCCCAGCACCCCGAAGGCCCGCTAAAACAAGAACACGAAGACTCCACAGAGAAAATTCCCTGTTTTTACATAGAAAATTCCCTTTCCGGCCATTTTTTGGCTGAAAAAGCCCGAGTGTGGGAAATCTCGATGAGAAACATGGATTTCAAAAGCATTAGACCAGTCCGTCCCATCCTTTTGGACATCCCAGCACCCTGAAGGCCTGCAAAAACAAGAACACGAAGACTCCATAGAGAAAATTCCCTGTTTTTACATAGAAAATTCCCTTTCTGGCCATTTTTTGGATGAAAAAGCCCGACTGTGGGAAATCTGATGAGAAACATGGATTCCAAAAGTATTAGAGCTGTCCGTCCCATCATTTTTGACATCCCAGCACCCTGAAGGCCCGCTAAAACAAGAACACGAAGACTCCACAGAGAAAATTCCCTGTTTTTACATAGAAAATTCCCTTTCTGGCCATTTTTTGGATGAAAAAGCCCGACTGTGGGAAATCTGTTGAGAAACATGGATTCCAAAAGTATTAGAGCTGTCCGTCCCATCATTTTTCACATCCCGACCCTGAAGGCCCGCTAAAACAAGAACACGAAGACTCCACAGAGAAAATTCCCTGTTTTTACCTAGAAAATTCTCTTTCCGGCCATTTTTTGGCTGAAAAAGCCCGATTGTGGGAAATCGATGAGAAACATGGATTACAAAAGTATTAGTCCAGTCCGTCCGATCATTTTGGACATCCCATCACCCTGAAGGCCCGCTAAAACAAGAACACGAACACTCCACAGAGAAAATTCCCTGTTTTTACATAGAAAATGCCCTTTCCGGCCATTTTTTGGCTGAAAAACCACGAGTGTGGGAAATCTGATGAGAAACATGGATTTCAAAAGCATTAGACCAGTCCGTCCCATCATTTTGGACATCCCAACACCCTGAAGGCCCGCTAAAACAAGAACACGAAGACTCCACAGAGAAAATTCCCTGTTTTTACATAGAAAATTCTCTTTCCGGCCATTTTTTGGCTGAAAAAGGCCGACTGTGGGAAATCTGGTGAGAAACATGGATTCCAAAAGTATTAGTCCAGTCCGTCCTATCATATTGGACATCCCAGCACCCTGAAGGCCCGCTAAAACAAGAACACGAAGACTCTATAGTGAAAATTCCCTGTTTTTACATAGAAAATTCCTTTCGGCCATTTTTTGGATGAAAAAGCCCGACTGTGGGAAATCTGGTGAGAAACATGGATTCCAAAAGTATTAGAGCTGTCCGTCCCATCATTTTTGACATCCCAGCACCCTGAAGGCCCGCTAAAACAAGAACACGAAGACTCCACAGAGAAAATTCCCTGTTTTTACAAAGAAAATTCCCTTTCCGGCCATTTTTTGGCTGAAAAAGCCCGATTGTGGGAAATCTGATGAGAAACATGGATTACAAAAGTATTAGTCCAGTCCGTCCTATCATATTGGACATCCCATCACCCTGAAGGCCCGCTAAAACAAGAACACGAACACTCCACAGAGAAAATTCCCTGTTTTTACATAGAAAATTCCCTTTCCGGCCATTTTTTGGCTGAAAAAGCCCGACCGATGTGTGGGAAATCGATGAGAAACATGGATTCCAAAAGCATTAGACCAGTCCGTCCCATCATTTTGGACATCCCAAAGCACCCCGAAGGCCCGCTAAAACAAGAACACGAAGACTCCATAGAGAAAATTCCCTGTTTTTACATAGAAAATTCCTTTTCGGCCATTTTTGGATGAAAAAGCCCGACTGTGGGAAATCTGGTGAGAAACATGGATTCCAAAAGTATTAGAGCTGTCCGTCCCATCATTTTTGACATCCCAAAGCACCCCTGAAGGCCCGCTAAAACAAGAACACGAAGACTCCACAGAGAAAATTCCCTGTTTTTACAAAGAAAATTCCCTTTCCGGCCATTTTTTGGCTGAAAAAGCCCGATTGTGGGAAATCTGATGAGAAACATGGATTACAAAAGTATTAGTCCAGTCCGTCCTATCATATTGGACATCCCATCACCCTGAAGGCCCGCTAAAACAAGAACACGAAGACTCCACAGAGAAAATTCCCTGTTTTTACATAGAAAATTCCCTTTCCGGCCATTTTTTGGCTGAAAAAACACGAGTGTGGGAAATCGATGAGAAACATGGATTTCAAAAGCATTAGACCAGTCCGTCCCATCATTTTGGACATCCCAGCACCCCGAAGGCCCGCTAAAACAAGAACACGAAGACTCCAGAGAAAATTCCCTGTTTTTACATAGAAAATTCCTTTCCGGCCATTTTTTGGCTGAAAAAGCCCGATTGTGGGAAATCGATGAGAAACATGGATTACAAAAGTATTAGTCCAGTCCGTCCCATCATTTTGGACATCCCAGCACCCCGAAGGCCCGCTAAAACAAGAACACGAAGACTCCACAGAGAAAATTCCCTGTTTTTACATAGAAAATTCCCTTTCGGCCATTTTTTGGCTGAAAAAGCCCGACTGTGGGAAATCTCGATGAGAAACATGGATTCCAAAAGCATTAGACCAGTCCGTCCCATCATTTTGGACATCCCAGCACCTGAAGGCCCGCTAAAACAAGAACACGAAGACTCCCAGAGAAAATTCCCTGTTTTTACATAGAAAATTCCCTTTCGGCCATTTTTTGGATGAAAAAGCCCGACTGTGGGAAATCTCGATGAGAAACATGGATTCCAAAAGTATTAGACCTGTCCGTCCCATCATTTTTGACATCCCAGCACCCTGAAGGCCCGCTAAAACAAGAACACGAAGACTCCACAGAGAAAATTCCCTGTTTTTACATAGAAAATTCCCTTTCCTTCCATTTTTTGGATGAAAAACCACGAGTGTGGGAAATCTGATGAGAAACATGGATTCCAAAAGCATTAGAGCAGTCCGTCCCATCATATTGGACATCGCAGCACCCTGAAGGCCCGCTAAAACAAGAACACGAAGACTCCAAGAGAAAATTCCCTGTTTTTAGATAGAAAATTCACTTTCCGTCCATTTTTTGGCGAAAAAACCCGAGTGTGGGAAATCTCGATGAGAAACATGGATTCCAAAAGTATTAGACCAGTTCGTGCCATCATTTTGGACATCCCAGCGCCTTGAAGGCCCGCAAAAACAAGAACACGAAGACGCCACAGAGAAAATTCCCTGTTTTTACATAGAAAATTCCCTTTCTGGCCATGTTTGGCTGAAAAAGCCCGACTGTGGGAAATCTGATGAGAAACATGGATTACAAAAGTATTAGTCCAGTCCGTCCCATCATATTGGACATCCCCAGACCCCGAAGGCCCGCTAAAACAAGAACACGAAGACTCCAGAGAAAATTCCCTGTTTTTACATAGAAAATTCCCTTTCCGGCCATTTTTTGGCTGAAAAAGCCCGAGTGAAAAAGCCCGACCTGGGAAATCGATGAGAAACATGTATTCCAAAAGCATTAGACCAGTCCGTCCCATCATTTTGGACATCCCAAAGACCCCGAAGGCCTGCAAAAACAAGAACACGAAGACTCCACAGAGAAAATTCCCTGTTTTTACATAGAAAATTCCCTTTCTGGCCATTTTTTGGATGAAAAAGCCCGACTGTGGGAAATCTGATGAGAAACATGGATTACAAAAGCATTAGACCAGTCCGTCCCATCATTTTGGACATCCCAACACCCTGAAGGCCCGCTAAAACAAGAACACGAAGACTCCACAGAGAAAATTCCCTGTTTTTACATAGAAAATTCCCTTTCTGGCCATTTTTGGATGAAAAAGCCCGACTGTGGGAAATCTGATGAGAAACATGGATTCCAAAAGCATTAGACCAGTCCGTCCCATCATTTTGGACATCCCAGCACCCTGAAGGTCCGCTAAAACAAGAACACAAAGACTGCACAGAGAAAGTTCCCTGTTTTTACATAGAAAATTCCATTTCCGGCCATTTTTCGGCTGAAAAAACATGAGTGTGGGAAATCTGATGAGAAACATGGATTCGAAAAGCATTAGACCAGTTTGTGCCATCATTTTGGAAATCCCAGCGCCTTGAAGGCCTGCAAAAACAAAAACACGAAGACGCCACAGAGAAAATTCCCTGTTTTTACATAGAAAATTCCCTTTCTGGCCATGTTTGGCTGAAAAAGCCCGACTGTGGGAAATCTGATGAGAAACATGGATTACAAAAGCATTAGTCCAGTCCGTCCCATCATATTGGACATCCAAGGACCCTGAAGGCCCGCTAAAACAAGAACACGAAGACTCCACAGAGAAAATTCCCTGTTTTTACATAGAAAATTCCCTTTCCGGCCATTTTTTGGCTGAAAAAGCACGAGTGTGGGAAATCTGACGAGAAACATGAATTTCAAAATCATTAGACCAGTCCGTCCCATCATTTTGGACATCCCGGCACCTTGAAGGCCCGCTAAAACAAGAACACGAAGACTCCACAGAGAAAATTCCCTGTTTTTACATAGAAAATTCCCTTTCTGGCCATTTTTTGGATGAAAAAGCCCGACTGTGGGAAAGCTGATGAGAAACATGGATTCCAAATGCACTAGACCAGTCCGTCCGATCATTTTGGACATCCCAAACACCCCGAAGGCCCGCTAAAACAAGAACACGAAGACTCCACAGAGAAAATTCCCTGTTTTTACATAGAAAATTCCCTTTCTGGCCATTTTTTGGATGAAAAAGCCCGACTGTGGGAAAGCAGATGAGAAACATGGATTCCAAAAGCACTAGACCAGTCCGTCCCATCATTTTGGACATCCCAAAGACCCCGAAGGCCCGCTAAAACAAGAACACAAAGACTCCACAGAGAAAATTCCCTGTTTTTACATAGAAAATTCCCTTTCCGGCCATTTTTTGGCTGAAAAAACACGAGTGTGGGAAATCTGATGAGAAACATGGATTCGAAAAGTATTAGACTAGTTTGTGCCATCATTTTGGAAATCCCAGCGCCTTGAAGGCCTGCAAAAACAAGAACACGAAGACGCCACAGAGAAAATTCCCTGTTTTTACATAGAAAATTCCCTTTCTGGCCATGTTTGGCTGAAAAAGCCCGATTGTGGGAAATCGATGAGAAACATGGATTACAAAAGTATTAGTGTGACACCCCGAACCCTTCGCAGTCGTCACCGGCGCCGGTGTTACATCTTTTACCATCTCTATCTCTTGGCTAAATAAAGCCTTGCCGGATTACAGGCATTTTTTTTTTTTTTTTTTTTTTTTTTTTAAAGCGGTCCCATGCGCGACTCATAGCGGAAGCAAAATTCACATCATCATCTATCTCCCTTCTAACCCATGATACAAATACACACCGACTAAACACCACGATTTTATAAACAGTGTTGACGCTTTGCTTACATGCATACATATAGCGAGATGGGGTTTTCCTCGGGTCGGTACAAAAGAAACGAGAAAAGGGTAAGGATTCTGCCATGTCCTCCCTAAAATCTCAAAAAGGAACTCCGACCTCTAACATCATATGAGCACAAAAACCCTCCCATCACGAGCGTCAACTATCTATACCAAAAGCGGTCTAGCTCCTACTCCTCGCGTGCGATCTCACACCCATCCCGGTGCGTCAGGTGGTGGCGGCGGCAGCATCCCCCGCATCACTCCATCCCGTCGTATGTGCACGGACAAAAACTCTTGTATGACAGGGCCCCCAGCCAGGCCGATATCATACATGACTAAGCATCGTACTCGGATAAAAGTCAATCCGGGTACCGAGGGACAGTCTATCTCAGTCATCTCCACCTCGACGTCAGACGGAATACCGTAAAACACGCCACGCGAAACAGCAGGTAGCGGCATAGTGCTAATCTGAAATGTTATCCCCAAAAGGGGTGAGTACAACCACTCAGCAGATAGGGAAATCCAATAACAACTCAAGACACCATGCATACCATCATACAATTCAGGCATCACTTACCTTTTTGATGACAAGCGTATTCATGCATCATCATAGCATACATATCATCATTAACCATGCATCATCATGCATATCACATCATATCATCGTTAACCATGCATCACCATGCATATCACATCATATCATCATTGGCCATGCATCACCATGCATATCACATCATCATTAACCATGCATCACCATGCATATCACATCATATCATCATTGGCCATGCATCACCATGCATATCACATCATCATTAACCATGCATCACCATGCATATCACATCATATCATCATTGGCCATGCATCACCATGCATATCACATCATCATTAACCATGCATCACCATGCATATCACATCATCGTTAGCCATGCATCACAATGCATATCACATCATAGATCAATTTCCATTTTTATTTATCAATTGATCCCACATTATCTTTTCTCAATTCATCAATTCCACCATCATCATCCTCCCTTCGGGCAGAAACCTCCGATTCCGGGGATCCCGGCGAGAAAGTATCCCAGCCATCTCATGGCCACCGGGCTTCCGGCCCCCACATTCCGGGCATCTCGCACCTCAACTAGCATCACGAGGAACCTCCCTTCGGGCGAAACCTCCGACGGGGACTTCCGGTCTTTACCCTTCTAACCGGGATCTCGCACCCTAATCCCGGCATCGCGAGTCACACTCCCTTCGGGCGAAACCTCCGACGGGGACTTCCGGCCCCCACATTCCGGGCATCCTGAAACTCCCTGGGAATCTCTCGGAATTACGCCACGAGCCACCGAGACAACATCCTCCGCCACAACCTCTTACTCACATACCACTTTCCACTTTTTATCATCTTACTATTTCATGGCATATTGTTCACACACATGCATCATGATTCATAATCATACATGCATCAATGCCATATAACAATACATCATAATTAATGATCATACATGCATCAATGTCATATAGCAATGCATCATAATTCATGATCATTCATACATCGTGCCATATAACAATACATCATAATTAATGATTTCACATGCATCAATGTCATATAGCAATGCATCATAATTCATGATCATTCATACATCAGTGCCATATAACAATACATCATAATTAATGATTTCACATGCATCAATGTCATATAGCAATGCATCATAATTCATGATCATTCATACATCAGTGCCATATAACAATACATCATAATTAATGATTTCACATGCATCAATGTCATATAGCAATGCATCATAATTCAATAGGACTTATGGCCAATAAAATAGTCCACCTTTTATTTTATTATTATTTTATTATTTTATTATTTTATTATTATATTATATTATTATATTATTATATTATTATATTATCCATTTTCATAAATAAATATTATATTTAATATTTATGATTTTCCAAAAATCATAATCTTCAATCAATCCTTGAACAAACAATTAGCATCAGATTTCACATAAAATCCATGGCTAATTCGCATTTTACATAATTTCCCAAATTTCCACAAAATACACACAACATTCGGATTATGGCCAGATTGCACAGTTTTCGAATTAATTTAATTAAAATACTCATATGACCTCCGAAAATTCCCAAATTTTGCAGGATAATAGCCAACACATTTTCGTACCTTTTTCATGAAGAACACTAAGCCAAATTCTTTATAGATTAATTTATATAACTCCACGAAGCTTCTGGAACCTCTACCGTTTCGTCCAGAACGTTCATCACCGAAAAACTTAGATTTGACCCATTAAATCTCTTTCGTTTCTTCTGAAATTCGAGTATGTTATGCATCAATGTGTCCTTTAAAATTTTCATGAAGGGATCTAGGTAAAATACCCAGATTTTGGTCACCATTTTAACCCGTGAAGTCTCGGGTGTCTCGGTTCACTTCAACAGAACCATCCGTCTCAAAGATTTAGCCGATTCACCAAGTTATACTTGTTCTTTTTGCCTCATTTTCGAGTATGTTGTAGCTTAGGGTGTTTCCTACAACTTTCAAGAAGACAACAAAGTGAGATCTTCAACAGAAATCAACATGCAACCAAGAAATCATCAAGAGGTCAGTAGGAAATTCGCAGATCTAGAACCTCCGTATAACAAAGCATTTGACCCCTCATATCACCTTCGTTTTCCATGAAATTCGAGTATGTCATACTACAAGATGTTAGCTTCAACTTTCATGAAGACACCGAAGCCAAAATCACACTCCAAATACACATGCAAGCCCGAATAAGAAACTGTCTACCACAAACCGAACGGAAACAGCTACATGGCATGCAAACAAACCCTCCTTGGCTCGGTTTTTCTCACACATAACACTCAAAACCAGACATGCAACTACCAAAACAGACGTGCAAGAGAAGTTATGAACTCCCACTTGCCTCAAAGAAGAACACACAGCAAGCACACGGCGTACGGCGGCGTAGGACGGTCGGACGGCAAGCGAACGGCGGCACCTCCCTTCTCGGCTCCGCCTCCTCTCACTCGGCCTCTCCTCTCTTCCTCTCGAATTCTCTCCCTCACTCTCTCCTTTCTCGGCCAAATGAAGCAAAGAGAGCCGGCCACTCTCTCTCTAACCCTTTTATACCCCCTTAAGCCATCATTTGCAATGATTATTCACCTATCCAATGGCCAATGCATGTTTTTGCCATTTGCCACTTGTAATTTCTAATTTTGAATTTGAATTTGGGCTTAATGGGCTTGGGCTAGGCCCAACCGGCCACTCCTTCTTGGGCTGGTCGAAAATCCCCTCTTGGGCCCAATGGGCCGACTAGCTTGGCCCACCAAGCTCTAGGCTAATGGGCTCAAGGCCCATTCCAAAAATTAGCCCTTTTTCTCTTTTTTTTTTTTTGAACTCCTTTTAATTAATATTTCTAAATTCAAATTTCATCTTGGCCAAAGTCTTGGGATATTTTTATTATTGAAATTCAAATCATATGGCCAAGCATTTATAAATTAAATTTAAATTTCCACAATCACAAGCATAATTCATCAAATTAAAAGACAAATTAGCTAAAGCATAGGCCATAAAATTCTATCACCTAATTAAAGACATTTAACACACCTTAAGGCTCGGCTTTGAATTTCCGGGATGCCACAATTCTCCCCTCCTTAGAGAATTTCGTCCTCGAAATTCAAGCACTACTCGCGCCTTCTTGAAATAAATAAGGGTACTTTTCCCTCATCTCGATCCTCACTTTCCCATGTGGCTTCCTCCACATCATGATGTCGCCATAACACCTTAACTAATGGGATCTTTTTGGTCCTAAGAATTTGCTCCTTTCGATCTAGTATCTGCACAGGCTCTTCAATATACCTCACTTTCTCATCCATTTTGATGGCTTCATGATCGAGTATATGACCAGGATCCGGCTGGTACTTCCTCAACATCGATACATGAAACACATCGTGCAGATTTCCTAACTTAGGAGGTAACGCTAAACGATAAGCTACGTCACCTATCCTCTCCAGAATTTCAAAAGGTCCTACAAATCTGGGGCTTAACTTACCCTTCTTCCCAAATCGAGATATTCCTTTCATTGGAGATACCTTAAGGAATACATGGTCTCCTATACCAAATTCCAAAGGCCTCCTACGTCTATCAGCGTAATCTTTCTGTCTACTCTGAGCTGTTCTAAGCCTTTCTCTGATAATATCAACAGCCTCAGCGGTAACTTGTACCAATTCAGGTCCTGTCAACTTCCTTTCTCCTACTTCATTCCAACAAACAGGAGTCCTACATCTCCTTCCATATAATGCTTCATAAGGTGACATACCTATACTTTTCTGGAAACTATTATTATAGGCGAACTCTACCAAATGCAATCTTTCATCCCAATTTCCCTTGAAATCAATTACACAAGCTCTTAACATATCCTCTAATATCTGGATTACTCTTTCCGATTGACCATCTGTTTGGGGATGAAAAGCTGTACTAAACTGAAGCTTAGATCCTAACGCAATTTGAAGACTTTTCCAAAAATTCGAAGTGAACCTCGAATCTCGATCTGAAGTAATGGTCACTTTGGAACACCATGTAAGCGTACCACTTGACTTACATACATGTCCGCATACTTATCCATTGGGTAATCCATGCGAATCGCTAAGAAATGTGCCGACTTAGTCAATCGATCCACTATAACCCAAATTGAATCGTGACTACTTGATGTCCTTGGCAATCCTTGCACAAAGTCCATCGTTATATGTTCCCATTTCCATTCAGGAATGTCTAATGGTCTCAAAAGTCCTGCGGGTTTACGATGCTCTGCTTTTACTTGCTGGCACGTCAAACATTGAGAAACGTACTTAGCCGTATCTGCCTTCATACCATTCCACCAAAATTGCCGACGCAAATTTCGTACATCTTTGTACTACCTGGGTGGATACTATAATTACTCTTATGTGCCTCCGACAGAATTTCCTTTCTTAATTCCTCATTGTCGGGAACACATAGTCGTCCTTGACATCTCACTATTCCATCATCAGAGATCTGAAATTCTGATCTTTTCCCTAAAGATACAGCATCTTTCACTTTCAAAATCTCTCGGGTCGATTCTTGCAGAATTTTAATTTCTCGGATAATCTCGGCTCAATCCTTAATGCACTAAGCATACCAAGTAAGACAATCCACTTCCAATTTAAATTCAGAATTTGCTCTGATTCTAACAATTTCCATTCTCGCCATCCTTAAACTAGCTATTTCGCAGCCGACTTTCGACTAAGAGCATCTGCTACTCTATTCGCTTTTCTGGATGATATCTTATCTCACAGTCATAATCCTTCAACAACTCCATCCACCTCCTTTGTCTCATGTTCAACTCCTTTTGTGAGAACAGATACTTCAAACTCTTATGATCCGTATAGATCTCAAACTTTTCCCCATACAAATAGTGTCTCCATATCTTCAAGGCAAACACTATAGCTGCTAGCTCTAAATCATGCGTCGGGTAATTCAACTCATGAGGTTTCAATTGTCTGGATGCATAGGCTACAACCTTGCCATGCTGCATCAACACACATCCTAATCCTTTGTGAGATGCATCACTATACACCGTGAATCCATCGGGTCCGGTGGGTATAGTCGAATTGAGCTGAAGTCAATTTCCTTTTGAGCTCCTGAAAACTCCTTTCACATTCTCCATTCCACTCAAATTTCACATTCTTTCGGGTCAACTTAGTTAAAGGTCCTGCTAATCTTGAAAATCCTTCAATGAATCTCCTATAATAACCAGCCAATCCTAAGAAACTTCGTATCTCGGCAGGTGTCGTCGGTCTCGGCCAATTCACTACCATTTCAACTTTTGCCGGGTCTCATTGCAATTCCTTTTCCCGACACCACATGTCCTAAAAATACTATCCGATCCAGCCAGAATTCACACTTACTAAACTTAGCATACAACTTATGCTCTCTCAGAGTCTGCAAAACTATTCTCAAATGCTGCTCATGCTCTTTAGGCCCTTTTGAATACACCAGAATATCATCAATAAACACAATCACAAACTGGTCTAAATAAGGCTGAAATATTCTATTCATCAAATCCATAAATGCAGCAGGGGCGTTAGTCAATCCAAATGGCATAACAAGGAACTCATAGTGTCCATAACGAGTTCTAAACGCAGTCTTAGGAATGTCCTCCTTCTTAATTCTCAACTGATGATAACCCGACCTCAAATCAATCTTAGAAAAGACCGAACTTCCCTGGAGTTGATCAAATAAATCATCAATTCTAGGCAAAGGATACTTATTCTTAATAGTCACTTGATTCAACTGCCTATAGTCAATACACAAGCGCATTGACCCATCTTTCTTTTTCACAAACAAGACCGGTGCACCCCAAGGTGAAGCACTTGGTCTAATAAATCCCTTATCAAGCAATTCTTGCAGTTGCACTTTCAACTCCTTCAATTCAACTAAAGCCATCCTATATGGAGCTTTTGATATTGGTCCTATTCCAGGCATTAATTCAATTTCAAATTCAATCTCCCGCTCTGGCGGCAATCCAGGCAATTCCTCAGGAAATACATCTTGAAATTCATTAACTACATGAACTTCCTCGAGATTAGGCTCCTCCCTGGCATAATCTCTAACTAAGGCTAGGTACCCTTGACATCCTTCGTCAAGTAACTTACATGCTTCTACTGCCGAAACAAGAGCTATAGGAAAATGGGTTTGACCTCCTAAAAATTTACAGCTAGACTTGATCAGGTAAAACAAATTGCACCACTCTTCTATAACAATCCATTCTAGCTCGATACTTACGAAGCCAATCCATTCCTATAATAACATCAAAATCATACATAGCCATTACAACCAAGTCTATTTCCATATCCTTTCCTCCCATTGAGATCTTACAATTTTCACACACCAATGTAGACAATACCATATCCTTTAAAGGCGTGGAAACACAAAGAGGCGTCTCAAGCGGCATAACTTCTATCTTTTTCAAACATCTATATCTTTCAGACACAAATGAATGCGTTGCACCCGTGTCAAACAATGCATATGCCTTTTCACCATTAATAAGAATCGTACCTGAGATAACATTCTTGGAAGCTTCCGCTTCCTCCTGGGTGATCGCATACACCCTTCCTTGAGCAGGTGGTCTCTGAGGATTTCCTTGCGGGTTTGACCTAACAGCACTCGATATCCCCTGTCGCACCGAGCCAACACTCACTTGCGACCTCTCTCGCGGGCAATTTCTCCTAAGATGTCCCACTTGTCCACAGCCAAAACATTTCGTTGTCCAGTGATAGGGTGCTTTCCTATGTTCAAACCACTCCTTGCTCCTCCAAAATTTCCAAAATTTCCCTTCTTCTTCACATTCCAGTCGACCTTGACCAGAATAAGGCCTCTTCCCCTTTTTCACATCACTAAAATTAAACGGTTTCTTAAATTCCGACCTCTCCCTCAACAGCTCCTGCTCCACTAACTGCGCCCTTTCATAAATCTCATTATAATCTCTTATGTTCAAAGGCACCAACTGCTTTCTAATATCGGTCCTCGGCCCTTTCAGAATCTCTTAGCCTTCTCTTCCCGATCCTCAATCAATCTAGGAGCATATCTAGACAATTCAGAAAATCTAGCCTCATACCGATCTACGGTCAATCCCTTTTGTTCTAGCTGAACAAACTCGGTAATCTTCCTATCCTTAGCACGGTCGGAGAAATGCTTCCTATTAAAAGCTCTAACAAACTCCTCCCAACTCACATCGCACTGGTGGAAAGATGATGTCCTTCGAAGCTCTCCACCAAAACTTCGCATTTCCCTCCAATTGGTACTCGCTAAGACTATTTTCTCAGCATTAGTGCAGTCCAACAGCCGGAAAATTCTTTCCATTCCATCAATCCATTGCTCGCCTCCTCGGGACTTCCCATTCCATTAAACTTAAGTGGCTTCAGCTTTAAAAACTGCTCCACTAGTCCTTGAGTACGGCTGATTCGCTCCGGCTGTTCTGCGCCTCGCCTCTCCATCAGATTTCCAATATTGGCTAATGCACGCAGGATATCTTCCATTCGGGGTTCAGCCCTTGCAGCGAGAGGCTTCAGCCCTCGATGGATGAGCACTTCCAGCTCGCACCATGACTCTCCTGCAATTTCCAAGCATTGCCTCAGGAATAATCTGAGACTCACTGCCTCCACTCAAAGCAATTACTACTATCATATAAGTAACATATACATGTTACCGGGAAATTCAAGACAGACTACTGGGGATCTACGAGTGAATTCTCATCACCCGTTATTCAATTATTTCGTTTTACATCCTATGGTGTGTATTGTCATCATGTTCCTCAATTCCAAATGAGGCTCCTTATCACTCCACTTATAACCATTCGCTCCGATACCAAAAAAGGGCGCGTGACACCCGAACCCTTCGCAGGTCGTCACCGGCGTAGGTGTTACATCTTTTACCATCTCTATCTCTTGGCTAAATAAAGCCTTGCCAGATTACAGGCATTTTTTTTTTTTTTTTTTTTAAAGCGGTCCCATGCGCGACTCATAGCGGAAGCAAAATTCACATCATCATCTATCTCCCTTCTAACCCATGATACAAATACACACCGACTAAACACCACGATTTTATAAACAGTGTTGACGCTTTGCTTACATGCATACATATAGCGAGATGGGGTTTTTCCTCGGGTCGGTACAAAAGAAACGAGAAAAGGGTAAGGATTCTGCCATGTCCTCCCTAAAATCTCAAAAAGGAACTCCGACCTCTAACATCATATGAGCACAAAAACCCTCCCATCACGAGCGTCAACTATCTATACCAAAAGCGGTCTAGCTCCTACTCCTCGCGTGCGATCTCACACCCATCCCGGTGCGTCGGGTGGTGGCGGCGGCAGCATCCCCCGCATCACTCCATCCCGTCGTATGTGCACGGACAAAAACTCTTGTATGACGGGGCCCCCAGCCAAAGCCGATATCATACATGACTAAGCATCGTACTCGGATAAAAGTCAATCCGGGTACCGAGGGACAGATCTATCTCGGTCATCTCCACCTCGACGTCAGACGGAATACCGTAAAACACGCCACGCGAAACAGCAGGTAGCGGCATAGTGCTAATCTGAAATGTTATCCCCAAAAGGGGTGAGTACAACCACTCAGCAGATAGGGAAATCCAATAACAACTCAGTACACCATGCATACCATCATACAATTCAGGCATCACTTACCTTTTTGATGACAAGCGTATTCATGCATCATCATAGCATACATATCATCATTAACCATGCATCATCATGCATATCACATCATATCATCGTTAACCATGCATCACCATGCATATCACATCATATCATCATTGGCCATGCATCACCATGCATATCACATCATCATTAACCATGCATCACCATGCATATCACATCATATCATCATTGGCCATGCATCACCATGCATATCACATCATCATTAACCATGCATCACCATGCATATCACATCATATCATCATTGGCCATGCATCACCATGCATATCACATCATCATTAACCATGCATCACCATGCATATCACATCATCGTTAGCCATGCATCACAATGCATATCACATCATAGATCAATTTCCATTTTTATTTATCAATTGATCCCACATTATCTTTTCTCAATTCATCAATTCCACCATCATCATCCTCCCTTCGGGCAGAAACCTCCGACAGGGATCCCAGTATCCCAGCCATCTCATGGCCACTGGGCTTCCGGCCCCCCACATTCCGGGCATCTCGCACCTCAACTAGCATCACGAGGAACCTCCCTTCGGGCAGAAACCTCCGACAGGGACTTCCGGTCTTTACCCTTCTAACCGGGGATCTCGCACCCTAATCCTGGCATCGCGAGTCACACTCCCTTCGGGCAGAAACCTCCGACAGGGACTTCCGGCCCCCCACATTCCGGGCATCCTGAAACTCCCAGGGAATCTCTGGAATTACGCCACCAGGCCACCAGACAACATCCTCCGCCACAACCTCTTACTCACATACCACTTTCCACTTTTTATCATCTTACTATTTCATGGCATATTGTTCACACACATGCATCATGATTCATAATCATACATGCATCAATGCCATATAACAATACATCATAATTAATGATCATACATGCATCAATGTCATATAGCAATGCATCATAATTCATGATCATTCATACATCGTGCCATATAACAATACATCATAATTAATGATTTCACATGCATCAATGTCATATAGCAATGCATCATAATTCATGATCATTCATACATCAGTGCCATATAACAATACATCATAATTAATGATTTCACATGCATCAATGTCATATAGCAATGCATCATAATTCATGATCATTCATACATCAGTGCCATATAACAATACATCATAATTAATGATTTCACATGCATCAATGTCATATAGCAATGCATCATAATTCAATAGGACTTATGGCCAATAAAATAGTCCACCTTTTATTTTATTATTATTTTATTATTTTATTATTTTATTATTATATTATATTATTATATTATTATATTATTATATTATCCATTTTCATAAATAAATATTATATTTAATATTTATGATTTTCCAAAAATCATAATCTTCAATCAATCCTTGAACAAACAATTAGCATCAGATTTCACATAAAATCCATGGCTAATTCGCATTTTACATAATTTCCCAAATTTCCACAAAATACACACAACATTCGGATTATGGCCAGATTGCACAGTTTTCGAATTAATTTAATTAAAATACTCATATGACCTCCGAAAATTCCCAAATTTTGCAGGATAATAGCCAACACATTTTCGTACCTTTTTCATGAAGAACACTAAGCCAAATTCTTTATAGATTAATTTATATAACTCCACGAAGCTTCTGGAACCTCTACCGTTTCGTCCAGAACGTTCATCACCGAAAAACTTAGATTTGACCCATTAAATCTCTTTCGTTTCTTCTGAAATTCGAGTATGTTATGCATCAATGTGTCCTTTAAAATTTTCATGAAGGGATCTAGGTAAAATACCCAGATTTTGGTCACCATTTTAACCCGTGAAGTCTCGGGTGTCTCGGTTCACTTCAACAGAACCATCCGTCTCAAAGATTTAGCCGATTCACCAAGTTATACTTGTTCTTTTTGCCTCATTTTCGAGTATGTTGTAGCTTAGGGTGTTTCCTACAACTTTCAAGAAGACAACAAAGTGAGATCTTCAACAGAAATCAACATGCAACCAAGAAATCATCAAGAGGTCAGTAGGAAATTCGCAGATCTAGAACCTCCGTATAACAAAGCATTTGACCCCTCATATCACCTTCGTTTTCCATGAAATTCGAGTATGTCATACTACAAGATGTTAGCTTCAACTTTCATGAAGACACCGAAGCCAAAATCACACTCCAAATACACATGCAAGCCCGAATAAGAAACTGTCTACCACAAACCGAACGGAAACAGCTACATGGCATGCAAACAAACCCTCCTTGGCTCGGTTTTTCTCACACATAACACTCAAAACCAGACATGCAACTACCAAAACAGACGTGCAAGAGAAGTTATGAACTCCCACTTGCCTCAAAGAAGAACACACAGCAAGCACACGGAACGGTAAGCGAACGGCGGCACCTCCCTCTCGGCTCCGCCTCCTCTCACTCGGCCTCTCCTCTCTTCCTCTCGAATTCTCTCTCCTCTCTCTCCTTTCTCGGCCAAATGAAGCAAAGAGCCGGCCACTCTCTCTCTAACCCTTTTATACCCCCTTAAGCCATCATTTGCAATGATTATTCACCTATCCAATGGCCAATGCATGTTTTTGCCATTTGCCACTTGTAATTTCTAATTTTGAATTTGAATTTGGGCTTAATGGGCTTGGGCTAGGCCCAACCGGCCACTCCTTCTTGGGCTGGTCGAAAATCCCCTCTTGGGCCCAATGGGCCGACTAGCTTGGCCCACCAAGCTCTAGGCTAATGGGCTCAAGGCCCATTCCAAAAATTAGCCCTTTTTCTTTTTTTTTTTTTTTGAACTCCTTTTTAATTAATATTTCTAAATTCAAATTTCATCTTGGCCAAAGTCTTGGGATATTTTTATTATTGAAATTCAAATCATATGGCCAAGCATTTATAAATTAAATTTAAATTTCCACAATCACAAGCATAATTCATCAAATTAAAAGACAAATTAGCTAAAGCATAGGCCATAAAAGAAAATTCCCTGTTTTTACATAGAAAATTCCCTTTCCGGCCATTTTTTGGCTGAAAAAGCCATTTTTTGGCTGAAAAAGCCCGTGGGAAATCGATGAGAAACATGGATTCCAAAAGCATTAGACCAGTCCGTCCCATCATTTTGGACATCCCAGCACCTTGAAGGCCCGCTAAAACAAGAACACGGAGACTCCACGGAGAAAATTCCCTGTTTTTACATAGAAAATTCCGTTTTCGGCCATTTCTTGGCTGAAAAAGCCCGACTGTGGGAAATCTGATGAGAAACATGGATTACAAAAGTATTAGTCCAGTCCGTCCCATCATATTGGACATCCCAGCACCCTGAAGGCCCGCTAAAACAAGAACACAAAGACTCCACACAGAGAATTCCCTGTTTTTACATTGAAAATTCCATTTCCGGCCATTTTTTGGCTGAAAAAGCCCGACTGTGGGAAATCTGATGAGAAACATGGATTCCAAAAGCATTAGACCAGTCCGTCCCATCATTTTGGACATCCCAGCACCCTGAAGGCCCGCTAAAACAAGAACACGAAGACTCCACGGAGAAAATTCCCTGTTTTTACATAGAAAATTCCTTTCGGCCATTTTTGGCTGAAAAAGCCCGAGTGTGGGAAATCGATGAGAAACATGGATTCCAAAAGCATTAGACCAGTCCGTCCCATCATTTTGGACATCCCAGCACCCTTAAGGCCCGCTAAAACAAGAACACGAAGACTCCATGGAGAAAATTCCCTGTTTTTACATAGAAAATTCCATTTCCGGCCATTTTTTGGCTGAAAAAGCCCGACTGTGGGAAATCTGATGAGAAACATGGATTACAAAAGCATTAGACCAGTCCGTCCCATCATTTTGGACATCCCAAAGCACCCTGAAGGCCCGCTAAAACAAGAACACGAAGACTCCACGGAGAAAATTCCCTGTTTTTACATAGAAAATTCCTTTTCTGGCCATTTTTTGGATGAAAAAGCCCGACTGTGGGAAATCTGATGAGAAACATGGATTACAAAAGCATTAGACCAGTCCGTCCCATCATTTTGGACATCCCAGCACCCTGAAGGCCCGCTAAAACAAGAACACGAAGACTCCACGGAGAAAATTCCCTGTTTTTACATAGAAAATTCCCTTTCTGGCCATGTTTGGCTGAAAAAGCCCGACTGTGGGAAATCTGATGAGAAACATGGATTCAAAAGCATTAGACCAGTCCGTCCCATCATTTTGGACATCCCAAAGCACCCTTGAAGGCCCGCTAAAACAAGAACACGAAGACTCCACAGAGAAAATTCCCTGTTTTTACATAGAAAATTCCCTTTCGGCCATTTTTGGCTAAAAAAAAAAGCCCGAGAAAATTGTGGGAAATCGATGAGAAACATGGATTACAAAAGTATTAGTCCAGTCCGTCCCATCATTTGGACATCCCAGCACCCCTGAAGGCCCGCTAAAACAAGAACACAAAGACTCCAGAGAAAATTCCCTGTTTTTACATAGAAAATTCCCTTTCCGGCCATTTTTTGGCTGAAAAAGCCCGACAGTGGGAAATCGATGAGAAACATGGATTCCAAAAGCATTAGACCAGTCCGTCCCATCATTTTGGACATCCCAGCACCCTGAAGGCCCGCTAAAACAAGAACACGAAGACTCCACAGAGAAAATTCCCTGTTTTTACATAGAAAATTCCTTTTCGGCCATTTTTGGCTGAAAAAGCCCGATTGTGGGAAATCGATGAGAAACATGGATTACAAAAGTATTAGTCCAGTCCGTCCCATCATTTGGACATCCCAGCACCCTGAAGGCCCGCTAAAACAAGAACACGAAGACTCCACAGAGAAAATTCCCTGTTTTTACATAGAAAATTCCCTTTCCGGCCATTTTTGGCTGAAAAACCACGAGTGTGGGAAATCGATGAGAAACATGGATTCAAAAGCATTAGACCAGTCCGTCCCATCATTTTGGACATCCCAGCACCCTTGAAGGCCCGCAAAAACAAGAACACGAAGACTCCACGAGAGAAAATTCCCTGTTTTTACATAGAAAATTCCTTTTCGGCCATTTTTGGCTGAAAAAGCCCGATTGTGGGAAATCGATGAGAAACATGGATTACAAAAGCATTAGACCAGTCCGTCCCATCATTTTGGACATCCCAGCACCCTGAAGGCCCGCTAAAACAAGAACACAAAGACTCCAGAGAAAATTCCCTGTTTTTACATAGAAAATTCCCTTTTCGGCCATTTCTTGGCTGAAAAAGCCCGAGTGTGGGAAATCGATGAGAAACATGGATTCAAAAGCATTAGACCAGTCCGTCCCATCATTTTGGACATCCCAGCACCTTGAAGGCCCGCTAAAAAAACAAGAACACGAAGACTCCACGAGAAAATTCCCTGTTTTTACATAGAAAATTCCTTTCCGGCCATTTTTGGCTGAAAAAGCCCGAGTGTGGGAAATCGATGAGAAACATGGATTACAAAAGTATTAGACCAGTCCGTCCCATCATTTTGGACATCCCAGCACCCTGAAGGCCCGCTAAAACAAGAACACAAAGACTCCACAGAGAAAATTCCCTGAGAAAATTCCCTGTTTTTACATCCAAAAGAAAATTCCCCATTTTTTCGGCCATTTTTTGTTTTTACATGAAAAAGCCCGAGTGTGGGAAATCGATGAGAAACATGGATTACAAAAGTATTAGACCAGTCCGTCCCATCCTTTTGGACATCCCAGCACCCTGAAGGCCTGCAAAAACAAGAACACGAAGACTCCACAGAGAAAATTCCCTGTTTTTACATAGAAAATTCCCTTTCCGGCCATTTTTTGGCTGAAAAAGCCCGACTGTGGGAAATCTGATGAGAAACATGGATTCCAAAAGCATTAGACCAGTCCGTCCCATCATTTTGGACATCCCAGCACCCTGAAGGCCTGCTAAAACAAGAACACGGAGACTCCACGGACAAAATTCCCTGTTTTTACATAGAAAATTCCCTTTTCGGCCATTTCTTGGCTGAAAAAGCCCGACTGTGGGAAATCTGATGAGAAACATGGATTCCAAAGGCATTAGACCAGTCCGACCCATCATTTTGGACATCCAGCACCCTGAAGGCCCGCTAAAACAAGAACACGAAGACTCCACAGAGAAAATTCCCTGTTTTTACATAGAAAATTCCCTTTCCGGCCATTTTTGGCTGAAAAACCCGAGTGTGGGAAATCGATGAGAAACATGGATTCCAAAAGCATTAGACCAGTCCGTCCCATCATTTTGGACATCCCAGCACCCTTGAAGGCCCGCTAAAACAAGAACACGAAGACTCCACAGAGAAAATTCCCTGTTTTTACATAGAAAATTCCCTTTTCGGCCATTTTTGGCTGAAAAAGCCCGAGTGTGGGAAATCGATGAGAAACATGGATTACAAAAGTATTAGACCAGTCCGTCCCATCATTTTGGACATCCCAGCACCCTGAAGGCCCGCTAAAACAAGAACACAAAGACTCCACAGAGAAAATTCCCTGTTTTTACATAGAAAATTCCCTTTTCGGCCATTTTTTGGCTGAAAAAGCCCGACTGTGGGAAATCTGATGAGAAACATGGATTACAAAAGTATTAGACCAGTCCGTCCCATCATTTTGGACATCCCAGCACCCTGAAGGCCCGCTAAAACAAGAACACAAAGACTCCACAGAGAAAATTCCCTGTTTTTACATAGAAAATTCCCTTTCTGGCCATGTTTGGCTGAAAAAGCCCGACTGTGGGAAATCTGATGAGAAACATGGATTCCAAAAGCATTAGACCAGTCCGTCCCATCATTTTGGACATCCCAGCGCCTTGAAGGCCTGCAAAAACAAGAACACGAAGACGACACAGAGAAAATTCCCTATTTTTACATAGAAAATTCCCTTTGGACGGCCATTTTTGGCTGAAAAAGCCCGTTTTTGTGGGAAATCGATGAGAAACATGGATTACAAACATGGATTACAAAAGTATTAGTCCAGTCCGTCCCATCATTTGGACATCCCAGCACCCTGAAGGCCCGCTAAAACAAGAACACGAAGACTCCACAGAGAAAATTCCCTGTTTTTACATAGAAAATTCCCTTTTCGGCCATTTCTTGGCTGAAAAAGCCCGACTGTGGGAAATCTGATGAGAAACATGTATTTCAAAAGCATTAGACCAGTCCGTCCCATCATTTTGGACATCCCAGCACCTTGAAGGCCCGCTAAAACAAGAACACGAAGACTCCACAGAGAAAATTCCCTGTTTTTACATAGAAAATTCCCTTTCTGGCCATGTTTGGCTGAAAAAGCCCGACAAAAGCATTAGTGTGGGAAATCGATGAGAAACATGGATTACAAAAGTATTAGACCAGTCCGTCCCATCATTTTGGACATCCCATCAGACATCCCGGCCCTGAAGGCCCGCTAAAACAAGAACACAAAGACTCCACAGAGAAAATTCCCTGTTTTTACATAGAAAATTCCCTTTCGGCCATTTTTTGGCTGAAAAAGCCCCACAGTGTGGGAAATCGATGAGAAACATGGATTACAAAAGTATTAGTCCAGTCCGTCCCATCATTTGGACATCCCAGCACCCCTGAAGGCCCGCTAAAACAAGAACACGAAGACTCCCAGAGAAAATTCCCTGTTTTTACATAGAAAATTCCCTTTCCGGCCATTTTTGGCTGAAAAAGCCCGAGTGTGGGAAATCGATGAGAAACATGGATTCCAAAAGCATTAGACCAGTCCGTCCCATCATTTTGGACATCCCAGCACCCTGAAGGCCCGCTAAAACAAGAACACGAAGACTCCACGGAGAAAATTCCCTGTTTTTACATAGAAAATTCCCTTTTCGGCCATTTTTTGGCTGAAAAAGCCCGACTGTGGGAAATCTGATGAGAAACATGGATTCCAAAAGCATTAGACCAGTCCGTCCCATCATTTTGGACATCCCAGCACCCTGAAGGCCCGCTAAAACAAGAACACGAAGACTCCACGGAGAAAATTCCCTGTTTTTACATAGAAAATTCCTTTTCGGCCATTTTTTGGCTGAAAAAGCCCGACTGTGGGAAATCTGATGAGAAACATGGATTCCAAAAGCATTAGACCAGTCCGTCCCATCATTTTGGACATCCCAGCGCCTTGAAGGCCTGCAAAAACAAGAACACGAAGACGCCACAGAGAAAATTCCCTGTTTTTACATAGAAAATTCCCTTTCTGGCCATGTTTGGCTGAAAAAGCCCGACTGTGGGAAATCTGATGAGAAACATGGATTACAAAAGTATTAGACCAGTCCGTCCCATCATTTTGGACATCCCAGCACCCTGAAGGCCCGCTAAAACAAGAACACAAAGACACACGAAACTCCCTGAGAAAATTCCCTGTTTTTACATAGAAAATTCCCTTTTCGGCCATTTTTGGCTGAAAAAGCCCGATGAAGTGGGAAATCGATGAGAAACATGGATTACAAAAGTATTAGTCCAGTCCGTCCCATCATTTTGGACATCCCAGCACCACTGAAGGCCCGCTAAAACAAGAACACGAAGACTCCACAGAGAAAATTCCCTGTTTTTACATAGAAAATTCCCTTTCCGGCCATTTTTTGGCTGAAAAAGCCCGAGTGTGGGAAATCGATGAGAAACATGGATTCCAAAAGCATTAGACCAGTCCGTCCCATCATTTTGGACATCCCAGCACCGACTGAAGGCCCGCTAAAACAAGAACACGAAGACTCCACAGAGAAAATTCCCTGTTTTTACATAGAAAATTCCCTTTTCGGCCATTTCTTGGCTGAAAAAGCCCGACTGTGGGAAATCTGATGAGAAACATGGATTCCAAAGGCATTAGACCAGTCCGACCCATCATTTTGGACATCCCAGCACCCTGAAGGCCCGCTAAAACAAGAACACGAAGACTCCACGGAGAAAATTCCCTGTTTTTACATAGAAAATTCCCTTTCCGGCCATTTTTTGGCTGAAAAACCACGAGTGTGGGAAATCTGATGAGAAACATGGATTCCAAAAGCATTAGACCAGTTCGTGCCATCATTTTGGACATCCCAGCGCCTTGAAGGCCCGCTAAAACAAGAACACGAAGACTCCACGGAGAAAATTCCCTGTTTTTACATAGAAAATTCCCTTTCGGCCATTTTTGGCTGAAAAAGCCCGAGTGTGGGAAATCGATGAGAAACATGGATTACAAAAGTATTAGTCCAGTCCGTCCCATCATTGGACATCCCAGCACCCTGAAGGCCCGCTAAAACAAGAACACGAAGACTCCACAGAGAAAATTCCCTGTTTTTACATAGAAAATTCCCTTTCCGGCCATTTTTTGGCTGAAAAAGCCCGACTGTGGGAAAATCGATGAGAAACATGGATTCAAAAGCATTAGACCAGTCCGTCCCATCATTTTGGACATCCCAGCACCTGAAGGCCCGCTAAAACAAGAACACGAAGACTCCACGAGAAAATTCCCTGTTTTTACATAGAAAATTCCCTTTCCGGCCATTTTTGGCTGAAAAAGCCCGAGTGTGGGAAATCGATGAGAAACATGGATTACAAAAGTATTAGACCAGTCCGTCCCATCATTTTGGACATCCCAAAGCACCCTGAAGGCCCGCTAAAACAAGAACACAAAGACTCACAGACTCCACAGAGAAAATTCCCTGTTTTTACATAGAAAATTCCCTTTCGGCCATTTTTTGGCTGAAAAAGCCCGAGTGTGGGAAATCTGATGAGAAACATGGATTACAAAAGCATTAGACCAGTCCGTGCCATCATTTTGGACATCCCAGCAACCTGAAGGCCCGCTAAAACAAGAACACGAAGACTCCACCGAGAAAATTCCCTGTTTTTACATAGAAAATTCTCTTTCCGGCCATGTTTGGCTGAAAAAGCCCGACTGTGGGAAATCTGATGAGAAACATGGATTCCAAAAGCACTAGACCAGTCCGTCCCATCATTTTGGACATCCCAGCACCCTGAAGGCCCGCTAAAACAAGAACACGGAGACTCCACGGAGAAAATTCCCTGTTTTTACATAGAAAATTCCGTTTTCGGCCATTTCTTGGCTGAAAAAGCCCGACTGTGGGAAATCTGATGAGAAACATGGATTACAAAAGTATTAGTCCAGTCTGTCCCATCATTGGACATCCCAGCACCCTGAAGGCCCGCGAAAACAAGAACACGAAGACTCCACAGAGAAACTTCCCTGTTTTTACGTAGAAAATTCCCTTTTCGGCCATTTTTTGGCTGAAAAAGCCCGACTGTGGGAAATCTGATGAGAAACATGGATTCCAAAAGCATTAGATCAGTCCGTCCCATCATTTTGGACATCCCAGCACCCTGAAGGCCCGCTAAAACAAGAACACGAAGACTCCACAGAGAAAATTCCCTATTTTTACGAAGAAAATTCCCTTTTCGGCCATTTTTGGCCTGAAAAAGCCCGAGTGTGGGAAATCGATGAGAAACATGGATTACAAAAGTATTAGTCCAGTCCGTCCCATCATTTTGGACATCCCAGCACCCTGAAGGCCCGCTAAAACAAGAACACGAAGACTCCACGAGAGAAAATTCCCTGTTTTTACATAGAAAATTCCCTTTCCGGCCATTTTTTGGCTGAAAAAGCCCGAGTGTGGGAAATCGATGAGAAACATGGATTCAAAAGCATTAGACCAGTCCGTCCCATCATTTTGGACATCCCGCACACCCTGAAGGCCCGCTAAAACAAGAACACGAAGACTCCACAGAGAAAATTCCCTGTTTTTACATAGAAAATTCCCTTTCCGGCCATTTTTGGCTGAAAAAGCCCGACTGTGGGAAATCTGATGAGAAACATGGATTCCAAAAGCATTAGACCAGTCCGTCCCATCATTTTGGACATCCCAGCACCCTGAAGGCCCGCTAAAACAAGAACACGAAGACTCCACAGAGAAAATTCCCTGTTTTTACATAGAAAATTCCCTTTCCGGCCATTTTTTGGATGAAAAAGCCCGACTGTGGGAAATCTGATGAGAAACATGGATTCCAAAAGCATTAGACCAGTCCGTCCCATCATTTTGGACATCCAGCGCCTTGAAGGCCCGCTAAAACAAGAACACGAAGACTCCACAGAGAAAATTCCCTGTTTTTACATAGAAAATTCCCTTTCGGCCATTTTTGGCTGAAAAAAAGCCCGAGTGTGGGAAATCTGATGAGAAACATGGATTACAAAAGTATTAGATCAGTCCGTCCCATCATTTTGGACATCCCAGCACCCTGAAGGCCCGCTGAAACCAGAACACGAAGACTTGGCAGAGAAAATTCCCTTTCCGGCCATTTTTTGGCTGAAAAAGCCCGAGTCTGGGAAATCTGATGAGAAACATGGATTTCAAAAGCATTAGATCAGTCCGTCCCATCATTTTGGACATCCCCCCATCATTTTGAAGGCCCGCTAAAACAAGAACACGAAGACTCCACGGAGAAAATTCCCTGTTTTTACATAGAAAATTCCCTTTTCGGCCATTTTTGGGATGAAAAAGCCCGAGTGTGGGAAATCGATGAGAAACATGGATTACAAAAGTATTAGACCAGTCCGTCCCATCATTTTGGACATCCCAGCACCCTGAAGGCCCGCTAAAACAAGAACACAAAGACTCCACGAGAGAAAATTCCCTGTTTTTACATAGAAAATTCCCTTTCCGGCCATTTTTGGCTGAAAAAGCCCGAGTGTGGGAAATCGATGAGAAACATGGATTCCAAAAGCATTAGACCAGTCCGTCCCATCATTTTGGACATCCCAGCAGCCTTGAAGGCCCGCTAAAACAAGAACACGAAGACTCCACGGAGAAAATTCCCTGTTTTTACATAGAAAATTCCCTTTTCGGCCATTTTTGGCTGAAAAAGCCCGGGAAATGTGGGAAATCGATGAGAAACATGGATTACAAAAGCATTAGACCAGTCCGTCCCATCATTTTGGACATCCCATCCGTCCCCATTTTGAAGGCCCGCTAAAACAAGAACACGAAAGACTCCACGGAGAAAATTCCCTGTTTTTACATAGAAAATTCCCTTTTCGGCCATTTTTTGGCTGAAAAAGCCACGAGTGTGGGAAATCGATGAGAAACATGGATTCCAAAAGCATTAGACCAGTCCGTCCCATCATTTTGGACATCCCAGCACCCTTGAAGGCCCGCTAAAACAAGAACACGAAGACTCACGAGAGAAAATTCCCTGTTTTTACATAGAAAATTCCCTTTCGGCCATTTTTGGATGAAAAAGCCCGAGTGTGGGAAATCGATGAGAAACATGGATTACAAAAGTATTAGTCCAGTCCGTCCCATCATATTGGACATCCCAGCACCCTGAAGGCCCGCTAAAACAAGAACACGAAGACTCCACAGAGAAAATTCCCTGTTTTTACATAGAAAATTCCCTTTCCGGCCATTTTTTGGCTGAAAAACCACGAGTGTGGGAAATCTGATGAGAAACATGGATTCAAAAGCATTAGACCAGTCCGTCCCATCATTTTGGACATCCCCCAAAGCACCCTGAAGGCCCGCTAAAACAAGAACACGAAGACTCCACCGAGAAAATTCCCTGTTTTTACATAGAAAATTCTCTTTCCGGCCATGTTTGGCTGAAAAAGCCCGACTGTGGGAAATCTGATGAGAAACATGGATTACAAAAGTATTAGTCCAGTCCGTCCCATCATATTGGACATCCCAGCCCCTGAAGGCCCGCTAAAACAAGAACACGAAGACTCCACAGAGAAAATTCCCTGTTTTTACATAGAAAATTCCCTTTCGGCCATTTTTGGCTGAAAAAGCACGAGTGTGGGAAATCTGATGAGAAACATGTATTCCAAAAGCATTAGACCAGGCCGTCCCATCCTTTTGGACATCCCAGCACCCTGAAGGCCTGCAAAAACAAGAACACGAAGACTCCACAGAGAAAATTCCCTGTTTTTACATAGAAAATTCCCTTTCTGGCCATTTTTTGGATGAAAAAGCCCGACTGTGGGAAATCTGATGAGAAACATGGATTACAAAAGTATTAGACCAGTCCGTCCCATCATTTGGACATCCCAGCACCTGAAGGCCCGCTAAAACAAGAACACAAAGACTCCACACAGAAAATTCCCTGTTTTTACATAGAAAATTCCCTTTCTGGCCATGTTTGGCTGAAAAAGCCCGACTGTGGGAAATCTGATGAGAAACATGGATTACAAAAGCATTAGACCAGTCCGTCCCATCATTTTGGACATCCCAGCACATTTGAAGGCCCGCTAAAACAAGAACACGAAGACTCCACAGAGAAAATTCCCTGTTTTTACATAGAAAATTCCCTTTCCGGCCATTTTTGGCTGAAAAAGCCCGAGTGTGGGAAATCGATGAGAAACATGGATTCAAAAGCATTAGACCAGTCCGTCCCATCATTTTGGACATCCCAGCACCCTGAAGGCCCGCTAAAACAAGAACACGAAGACTCCACAGAGAAAATTCCCTGTTTTTACATAGAAAATTCCTTTTCGGCCATTTTTGGCTGAAAAAGCCCGATTGTGGGAAATCGATGAGAAACATGGATTCCAAAAGCATTAGACCAGTCCGTCCCATCATTTTGGACATCCCAGCACCCGAAGGCCCGCTAAAACAAGAACACGAAGACTCCACGGAGAAAATTCCCTGTTTTTACATAGAAAATTCCCTTTCCGGCCATTTTTGGCTGAAAAAGCCCGAGTGTGGGAAATCGATGAGAAACATGGATTCCAAAAGCATTAGACCAGTCCGTCCCATCATTTTGGACATCCCAGCACCCTGAAGGCCCGCTAAAAAACAAGAACACGAAGACTCCACGGAGAAAATTCCCTGTTTTTACATAGAAAATTCCCTTTCTGGCCATGTTTGGCTGAAAAAGCCCGACTGTGGGAAATCTGATGAGAAACATGGATTACAAAAGCATTAGACCAGTCCGTCCCATCATTTTGGACATCCCACCCCTGAAGGCCCGCTAAAACAAGAACACGAAGACTCCACAGAGAAAATTCCCCTGTTTTTACATAGAAAATTCCTTTTCGGCCATTTTTGGCTGAAAAAGCCCGAGTGTGGGAAATCGATGAGAAACATGGATTCCAAAAGCATTAGACCAGTCCGTCCCATCATTTTGGACATCCCAGCAGACCTGAAGGCCCGCTAAAACAAGAACACGAAGACTCCACGAGAGAAAATTCCCTGTTTTTACATAGAAAATTCCCTTTCGGCCATTTTTGGCTGAAAAAGCCCGAGTGTGGGAAATCGATGAGAAACATGGATTACAAAAGTATTAGTCCAGTCCGTCCCATCATTTTGGACATCCCAGCCGCAAAACTGAAGGCCCGCTAAAACAAGAACACGAAGACTCCACAAAAGAGAAAATTCCCTGTTTTTACATAGAAAATTCCCTTTCCGGCCATTTTTGGCTGAAAAAGCCCGAGTGTGGGAAATCGATGAGAAACATGGATTCAAAAGCATTAGACCAGTCCGTCCCATCATTTTGGACATCCCAGCACCTTGAAGGCCCGCTAAAACAAGAACACGAAGACTCCACAGAGAAAATTCCCTGTTTTTACATAGAAAATTCCCTTTCCGGCCATTTTTTGGCTGAAAAAGCCCGAGTGTGGGAAATCGATGAGAAACATGGATTCCAAAAGCATTAGACCAGTCCGTCCCATCATTTTGGACATCCCAGCACCCCTGAAGGCCCGCTAAAACAAGAACACGAAGACTCCACACGAGAAAATTCCCTGTTTTTACATAGAAAATTCCCTTTCGGCCATTTTTGGCTGAAAAAGCCCGACTGTGGGAAATCTGATGAGAAACATGGATTCCAAAAGCACTAGACCAGTCCGTCCCATCATTTTGGACATCCCAGCACCCTGAAGGCCTGCTAAAACAAGAACACGGAGACTCCACGGACAAAATTCCCTGTTTTTACATAGAAAATTCCTGTTTTTTTTCGGCCATTTTTGGATGAAAAAGCCCGACTGTGGGAAATCTGATGAGAAACATGGATTACAAAAGCATTAGACCAGTCCGTCCCATCATTTTGGACATCCCAGCACCCTGAAGGCTTGCAAGAACAAGAACACAAAGACTCCACAGAGAAAATTCCCTGTTTTTACATAGAAAATTCCCTTTTCGGCCATTTCTTGGCTGAAAAAGCCCGACTGTGGGAAATCTGATGAGAAACATGGATTTCAAAAGCATTAGACCAGTCCGTCCCATCATTTTGGACATCCCAGCACCCTGAAGGCCCGCTAAAACAAGAACACGAAGACTCACAGAGAAAATTCCCTGTTTTTACATAGAAAATTCCCTTTCGGCCATTTTTTGGCTGAAAAAGCCCGAGTGTGGGAAATCGATGAGAAACATGGATTCCAAAAGCATTAGACCAGTCCGTCCCATCATTTTGGACATCCCAGACACTTGAAGGCCCGCTAAAACAAGAACACGAAGACTCCACGAGAGAAAATTCCCTGTTTTTACATAGAAAATTCCTTTCGGCCATTTTTGATGAAAAAGCCCGAGTGTGGGAAATCGATGAGAAACATGGATTCCAAAAGCATTAGACCAGTCCGTCCCATCATTTGGACATCCCTTGTGGGAAGCACCATGGATTGAAGGCCCGCTAAAACAAGAACACGAAGACTCCACAGAGAAAATTCCCTGTTTTTACATAGAAAATTCCCTTTCCGGCCATTTTTTGGCTGAAAAACCACGAGTGTGGGAAATCGATGAGAAACATGGATTCCAAAAGCATTAGACCAGTCCGTCCCATCATTTTGGACATCCCCAGACCTTGAAGGCCTGCAAAAACAAGAACACGAAGACTCCACAGAGAAAATTCCCTGTTTTTACATAGAAAATTCCCTTTCTGGCCATTTTTTGGCTGAAAAAGCCCGACTGTGGGAAATCTGATGAGAAACATGGATTACAAAAGTATTAGTCCAGTCCGTCCCATCATATTGGACATCCCAGCACCCTGAAGGCCCGCTAAAACAAGAACACAAAGACTCCACACAGAGAATTCCCTGTTTTTACATAGAAAATTCCCTTTCCGGCCATTTTTTGGCTGAAAAAGCCACGAGTGTGGGAAATCGATGAGAAACATGGATTCAAAAGCATTAGACCAGTCCGACCCATCATTTTGGACATCCCAGCACCCTGAAGGCCCGCTAAAACAAGAACACGAAGACTCCACGGAGAAAATTCCCTGTTTTTACATAGAAAATTCCCTTTCTGGCCATGTTTGGCTGAAAAAGCCCGACTGTGGGAAATCTGATGAGAAACATGGATTACAAAAGCATTAGACCAGTCCGTCCCATCATTTTGGACATCCCAGCACCACTGAAGGCCCGCTAAAACAAGAACACGAAGACTCCACAGAGAAAATTCCCTGTTTTTACATAGAAAATTCCCTTTCCGGCCATTTTTGGCTGAAAAAGCCCGAGTGTGGGAAATCGATGAGAAACATGGATTACAAAAGCATTAGACCAGTCCGTCCCATCATTTTGGACATCCCAGCACCTGAAGGCCCGCTAAAACAAGAACACGAAGACTCCACAGAGAAAATTCCCTGTTTTTACATAGAAAATTCCCTTCCGGCCATTTTTTGGCTGAAAAAGCCCGACAAGTGTGGGAAATCGATGAGAAACATGGATTACAAAAGCATTAGACCAGTCCGTCCCATCATTTTGGACATCCCAGCACCCTGAAGGCCCGCTAAAACAAGAACACGAAGACTCCACAGAGAAAATTCCCTGTTTTTACATAGAAAATTCCCTTTTCGGCCATTTTTGGCTGAAAAAGCCCCGTGTGGGAAATCGATGAGAAACATGGATTCCAAAAGCATTAGACCAGTCCGTCCCATCATTTTGGACATCCCAGCACCCTGAAGGCCCGCTAAAACAAGAACACGAAGACTCCACGAGAGAAAATTCCCTGTTTTTACATAGAAAATTCCCTTTCGGCCATTTTTGGCTGAAAAAGCCCGAGTGTGGGAAATCGATGAGAAACATGGATTCCAAAAGCATTAGACCAGTCCGTCCCATCATTTTGGACATCCCAGCACCCTTGAAGGCCCGCTAAAACAAGAACACGAAGACTCCACAGAGAAAATTCCCTGTTTTTACATAGAAAATTCCATTTCGGCCATTTTTTGGCTGAAAAAGCCCGACTGTGGGAAATCGATGAGAAACATGGATTACAAAAGTATTAGACCAGTCCGTCCCATCATTTGGACATCCCAGCACCCCTGAAGGCCCGCTAAAACAAGAACACGAAGACTCCACAGAGAAAATTCCCTGTTTTTACATAGAAAATTCCCTTTCCGGCCATTTTTGGCTGAAAAACCCGAGTGTGGGAAATCGATGAGAAACATGGATTCAAAAGCATTAGACCAGTCCGTCCCATCATTTTGGACATCCCAGCACCCTGAAGGCCCGCTAAAACAAGAACACGAACACTCCACAGAGAAAATTCCCTGTTTTTACATAGAAAATTCCCTTTCCGGCCATTTTTTGGTTGAAAAAACACGAGTGTGGGAAATCTGATGAGAAACATGGATTACAAAAGTATTAGTCCAGTCCGTCCTATCTTATTGGACATCCCAGCACCCTGAAGGCCCGCTAAAACAAGAACACGAAGACTCCACACGAGAGAAAATTCCCTGTTTTTACATAGAAAATTCCCTTTTCCGGCCATTTTTGGCTGAAAAAGCCCGAGTGTGGGAAATCGATGAGAAACATGGATTCCAAAAGCATTAGACCAGTCCGTCCCATCATTTTGGACATCCCAGCACCTTGAAGGCCCGCTAAAACAAGAACACGAAGACTCCACAGAGAAAATTCCCTGTTTTTACATAGAAAATTCCCTTTCGGCCATTTTTGGATGAAAAAGCCCGAGTGTGGGAAATCGATGAGAAACATGGATTACAAAAGCATTAGACCAGTCCGTCCCATCATTTTGGACATCCCAGCACCCTGAAGGCCCGCTAAAACAAGAACACAAAGACTCACAGAGAAAATTCCCTGTTTTTACATAGAAAATTCCCTTTTCGGCCATTTTTGGCTGAAAAAGCCCGAGTGTGGGAAATCTGATGAGAAACATGGATTACAAAAGCATTAGACCAGTCCGTCCCATCATTTTGGACATCCCAGCACCCTGAAGGCCCGCTAAAACAAGAACACAAAGACTCCACGAGAGAAAATTCCCTGTTTTTACATAGAAAATTCCCTTTCCGGCCATTTTTGGCTGAAAAAGCCCGAGTGTGGGAAATCGATGAGAAACATGGATTCCAAAAGCATTAGACCAGTCCGTCCCATCATTTTGGAC